>MJUU01050058.1:16522-55284 GCA_002080025.1 Modiolus philippinarum
TATTTGTGTTATTCCTGTATAGTGCCCTAGCAGACTGTAGCATGTAATTGTAATTTTCAGCCATTGTAGATGTTTCCTATTGTCCCTTTTCTTACATAAAACACTAAACTTAAGTTGCTTCTACTTTTTCAAACATTGTTGTACTATTCACAAACTGAAAGGTCAATGAGAATGAAAGTCATAAATGGAACAGCATTACCAGTTAAGTAAGAATTTGGTTTAAGTGCAGATACTTGGAGTGTATAATTTTGTGTGAATAAACGTATTGACAAGTAAGCTGAGAAAGCATGCATGTATAAATCAATAACTTTGATCCTGTGGTGTTCATTTGTCCTCTTTTATAACCTAAAGCTTCCAGTGTTTTAGGCACATAGAAATCTTTTCAATAATATTGTTGGAGAGACTCATCTGGGTTAATCGTTCAAACTGATTTTACGTCACACTTTATAAAATGTTAGAGGTTATAAGTAGAATAGTGCCAAGCGCATTACGAATAAAGTATCTTAACACAACAGTAATTAAACAGGAATCAGTATTCATGTAATGCTGTGACCTGTAATAAGTTTCTGCAAATTGAAGTTTCGGTTTAGTTATTTCCATTTTGAATCGATCTACATTATTTGTCGAAATGGCTACCTGCAGAAAAAAGATTTGCATGGTAACACCAGTTTTAAATTCTTGTTCAATATGTAAATGCGTGCAGATTAAGGTACAACTGCTCTGTTTTCATACAAAATTTGATAAACTTAGAAGTGATAACATTTATTGTAACTAAATCAGAACAAGTAGACGTTAATAATAACTGACAAATTTCATGCCCTGTCTTTGGACTTCGATTTTTGTAAATTTCACTCCTTTGTTCCTTCGGTATTCTACTGCCGTTCCATCATGTGAGAAATGGTAATAGATTAATAATGGGGAGATAACAGGAAACACCAACGATGACAGGGAATTCTAATAACATGACACAAGTCACCAAGACCTCGATATATCCAATACAAACATTTGAGTTGTTATTACTCCCCTTTGGGTCGTTGTCACTTTGACACATTCCCCGTTTCCCTTCTTTTTTCTACTGAAGCCAGGAACCAGTCAAGTCAGATAGTTCAATTTCGATAACTTAATGCTTGAACTAGTCTGATATAAACATTATAATGGTCAACCAACGCGTGAAATTTGTCAAAAACGATTCCTTTTTGGACTTTGGTAATTGTAGAATATTTGTATCTGGGTTCTTAAACATAAGTATTTGAACCAAATATTCTACATGGAAATATTGGAGTTCTGTTGACATGGTTCTACTAAAAATTCAAAAGGCATTAAACATTTTATAAATAAAGAACAGTTTTAAAGAAGAAACATCAGAACAAAAACATCCACGATAGATGATGAACAAAGAAAGGGTAGAAATGGGAAAAGCAATATCAAAAAATAAGACTCTGAGTGTCAACACAAAAACACTAAATAATGCTAACATTCATCCAAAATGAAGAAAGCTTGGTTTGCAATGTACGCATGTCTTCTTTTGATTGAGGTACATGTCACGTTCCTACGATAGGCATGGGGGTACCCATATTGGTAGAAACATTCTAAAAACAATCACTTTTATGTCAATCTCAGTTTCAAAATAACAAATGATTGTGCTGGTATTACAAAAATTGTCTTTGCAATTAACGTTTGTTATAGAGGATAATAAATGATACTGGAGGCGACAATCTAATCAACCTTAAGCATTTGACGGACGAACGTTTACTTCGATTACATACGTATCAAGGAGTAAAGTCTACTAAGAGTTGTAATTCCGTCTAACTCAATTGATCTTTAATGCATACAATTCCATGATATTGAAACTTAATATGATAAACGATACTATATTAAACATTAAATCAGTTAATAAATCATTCAAATTATTATAAAGTAACAACATGAACACTTCATTTATGTATCGATTCCCGCTTTTAATAAATTTGTGGTCCCCGTAATTCAATATCACAGATTTTGATGTTAAAAACACAGAAAGCCGTGCTTGTTGTAAACTTTGATTGATACAAGACTGAAATTGAATTTTAGAATCTGTCATTCTCTTGTTTAATTCAAAGTATAGATAGTTTGGCTTGTTTGATTTAAATTTTATTCCGATTCCTGAATTTTCAGTTATGTAAGTTACACTTATGCGCTTATAGAATTATTGTCACGAGTGCATCGCGATTAAAAAACTATTTTAATTGTTTCGAACTACCAAGTCCAAAACGACTACATTCAATGTTTCAAAATTCCCGACTTCGTCCATATTTCGTTGTCAGATCTCATATACTAAAAGGTTACTGTTTGAGGGTTACAGGTAGTAACATGTGTTATGGATTTTCATTCGTTTTGTCTGATTGTTTAGAACATTACATTAACAAGTCAATTATCAAATAGATCTTTAAAAAAATTCCATCTGCTTTTTTCTTTTTGGCTCTTAGACTTTGGCTCTTGACAATTCCGTTTGGTGATTAAGGTAGATGGGTAGTCCAAAATGTTTTCCATAGATTTTCTTTATTTTCTCAGGAAAGTTTCCTTATTATACGAGCATTGAAATAGAATAATAAAAAAGGGGGGTCACCGTGCTTGTTTTTAAAATAAATGATATCAAAATAATCAAATATTTCTAATGAATATATAGGGAAAAACAGGTATATTGTTGTTTTCTTTAAAACTATTCCATAGATTTCTTTGTATTTTACACATATGTTAGCCCTTTGAACATACTTTCAAAAAATATAAAGAAAAATGGGGGTCACCGACTTTGTTTTCCATATAATTTGTAAAATGTGAATTTTCATAGCGATATCTTTGTAAAATATTTTTATCAGATTATCTCCCTTTTTCAAAAATCCTCTTCCCATTTATTTAATTATCAAGTTACCATACCTCGTCTAATAAGATAAAGACATGTGAAATCAAGACCATGTAGGTTCTTTGCATTTTGTATAATGGATATAATATTGATTGCTTCATTACAAATAAAAATATTTGCATATTTAAAAAGCAGATAATACCATAACACCATAAATAACAAATTCAAAATGGCGGAAGACTACCGATCTACCTTAAGTTGTTACCCCATACCCCACTTAAAATGTGATATTTGCTGCTCACAGAGAAGGACATAATTACCCTTTATAACATGTACTACGGATTTTTAATTGGTTCAGTCTATGGGTTAGAAAATGACATAAGTCCGTCAGCTGCTAAGGAGATCTTTTAAAAGAAATACACCTGTTTTGTCTCTTTGCCTCTCGGACTTTGGCACTTGACAATTCTGTTTGGTGAATAAGTTATTTCTTGAAACACGTGTACAGCATAACGAAATTTACAGTTTTTTTTAAACATCGGTATTTTTTGTATTTTGAACCATTGGACCGATGCCACTGCTGGTGGACCAGAGGTCCCCGAGGGTATTCACAAGTCCGATAGTCAGACTTGTCTGACATGAAAATTTTACCTTGCGTGTTATACAAATTTACTGTTTTTATCAAAATTCTAACCATTTAAAATTACTGAGGCTTTCTTCCGTGTATGACACTCAGTAGATGTCCTTGGTACTGGATTTTGGCTTCATATTTCGATTTATTTTGGTAATGAGTACTTCTTTTGTGACACATTTTGGATTATGGCTTTCCATATTATTTGATTTTAATGCTGCTGATGAGGGGTAACTCCTTGAAACACGTGTACAGCATAACGAAATTTACAGTTTTTAATGCAACATCGGTATTTTTTGTATTTTGAACCATTGGGCCGATGCCACTGCTGGTGGATCAGAAGTCCCCGAAGGTATTCACAAGCCCGATAGACTTGTCCGACATGAAAATTTTACCTTGCGTGTTATACAAATTTACTGTTTTTATCAAAATTCTAACCATTTAAAAATACTGAGGCTTCATTCCGTGTATGGCACTCGGTAGATGTCCTTGGTACTAGATTTTGGCTTCCTATTTCGATTTATTTTGATAATGGGTACTTCTTTTGTGACACATTTTGGATTATGGCTTTCCATATTATTTGATATTAATGCTGCTGATGAGGGGTAACTCCTTGAAACACGTGTACAGCATAACGAAATTACTAACAGTTTTTATGCAACATCGGTATTTTTGTATTTATTACCACATGCCCCACTTACAATGTGAAAATTGCTGTTTACAGGACAGGACATACGTACCCATCCAGGGAACGTGACGTTTCATGAGTGTTCACAATGTGAGTGCCTTTGTTTTGAATGTTGTGTGTTTTTATTTCTAGCTTTAGTAGCTGTCTAACGTCATTGTTTTCTGCGTCCTTGTTTTGGCAATGTCTTTTGACTTCGAATTTTTGTAATTATCAGTCCTTTGTTCCTCTGATATTTAGCTGCCCTTGTTCAATTTATTATTAATGCAGAAAAGATAACAGGAAACACTTACAATCGCCCAAACCACAATTACATGCCACAATCAACCAGGGAACCGCACAAAAAAAACCAATAAAATGACAAAAAACAAACATGTACAACGATAGGAACTCGAGATAGCCGGACATGGTACCGACACTAGCAAGGGCTAGCAGTAGGTCTATGGGTACCCAAACCTCCCTTTTTTCGGCCTGTTTTCCTATAGTATAATAAACCCAATACAGATAGACTTTTTACTCCAACACCACAATCTTGAGAAAGAAAGAATTAGACTAAACGTTATTTAGAAAGATGAGTCGAGAAGTGCTCGCCGCTTAATTGTCGGCTAGCTCAAGGAGCCTAGTCTGCTGGTAAACCACTGTCGCACTACGGATCAAAATCAAATTCAAAACTCATCGAAAGGTTTGGTAAAAAACATCATAGATTTCAGCAGACATTGGCAGTATCAGTGAGAGGCCAGTATAAAATTTTTAGTTACTTGGATCAGTGCAGATAAAATCTAAACGTTTGGAAAACCATTAAATCAAATATGTTAAAAATATGTTAAAAATTATGAAGAATATCCTGTCAATATCCCCCATTACGTAAAGAATGTAGGTTACGTCCACGTTTTTCTTGATTATAAGTTTTCGACATTTATTTAACAACATTTCCATAAAAACGATGATGAATGTCCTTAGTAATAAGCTGTTTGCGAGTTGCATCATATTTAGAAATCTTCATATTTTCTATAAAACTTCTTAAATGGGTTTATCAATTTATGAAATCTGTAGCCTTGTTTGGATTTGATATTGGGGTTACGTTCATTAATGCCGTCAAGCGTATAACTGACGCGTGCGAATCGTACTAGTTGAGATATATACACCCCGTACGATGGAGCTACAGGAGCGTCGCTATCAAGAAAAGGAAAATTAGTAATAGTGAAATCAAAATCATCCCTTTTATCATGAATTTTAGTTTTAATTTTACCAGAGTCACCGATGATAGTTAGATCGAGAAATGGGCAGTATTTAGAATCATTGTTTGACTATTAAGTTTTGTTTCTTGTGGGTATATGAGGTCCACATAGTCTAAAAATACAAAAATACCGAATTTGCATAAAACAGCAACTTTCGTTATGCTGTACACTGGGGATTGTCAATAGTAAGGATATCGTCGATGTACCTGCTATTATCGGTGAAAATTGAAAAAAGTTGATCCCTGTTTTGTACGGTTCCATTCTTTAGTTTATATATGTATATAAAGTCCCGTTTGTAACAGAACAGAAAAAGATCTGCAATGAGAGGTGCACAGTTTGTTCCCATGGGAATTCCAATGACCTGTTGATAAACGAAACGAACAAAAATATTGTCCAGATCGAAACAGTAGACAGAGAAATGAGATATTCCACTATAATACAGCCAGTGTATGAGATTGTCGACCTCATTCACAGACTACAATTTTTACATTATTAATTTACAGAAACACTGAAAAGGTCATTTTTATCCTTTGTTTGAAGATATAAATGATATATTCCAACAATTAATACATCTAAAAGTTAAAGCACTATAATATAATTTTATTGTGTTTAATTTTATGCAGTCATGTTATTAATTTTAAAGAAAACATCAAAATTGATAAAACAAGATTATGTAACATTCAGAGAAAATGCGATAATGCTATACTATTTCTGTACATGCGATATTCTGTTTTCTAGTCAATTTCTAAAAATACATTGGGTCATGCGATCAGTTCTCTACTAATCAAATTTCTCAAATTATTAACATAATCAAATACTGACATTAATCATCTCTGTTTCAATTGTAAGCAAAAAAGTAATTCGAAACGTAAGAAGAGCTAAAACAAAACTATGTTTTGTCCAATCAGCTGCTAAAGAAATATCACATGCATCTCCTCGCCATTGACAAAAATAAATCTGAAATAGTCTTTTTTCAGATATTAAGTCATATGATTAGCTTCCCATATTTCTTCCCTAAATACCTTACAAGCAAAACTGGATTTGGGTGCGAATCAAATCCAGGAGCATTCGAATATATTTCGTCACCTGTTTGCTGCCAAAACCGACGACATATGCATATTAGTTATGAAAGTACTTAATAGTGCAGTTGTAGCAAAATGAAAAAAAGCTTCTTAACATCAAATAAAGACATGTGACAGACTTTGATTTATTAGATTCAAAGACAATGTATCTACGACTTCTTCCTGTTTGTCGATATTTAGAGAAGAAAATATATCTTTTAAAAGTCATCTCAACTGTAACACTATATGAGTTCAAGATCTGATGACAAACGCTTAATTGACATATGCCTATTGACATTTGCTATCTATAGCAACCAAACATTTAACGCAATTACGAAAACATATCATAGCTCCTTACCCAACAAAATGAGGTAAACTACGAATGCCTTAAGCAAAAAAGGGTTTCATTTGCAATAGCAAGGAATTATCAAATACAGCTGTTGCAGAATTGACGAAATAAACAATGAACGGATACGGAGAAAATGCATATGAGACAAAGTATCTACACATACATGGCAAACGAGAATAATGGAACTGCGCTTTTAGAATGTTGTTTTCATTTTGAATTCATCATGGTGCCTTCTAAATTGAGCCTCATTTAAATTTCAAGAAGGCCTCGAGCACCGGCCATGAGCAGAATTCATTGCTACATCAATTTTTATTTTCACTAATGTCAACAAACATAAAATTGCAAGGCAAATTAGTGCTCTTACAATCGATGTCATCCTTTTCCCAAAAAGGGAAAAAAATAAAAGAGGTCAACCACAGCAATCATCAGATTGCAAGAAAACTTAATAAAAGCATGAGATGTAGGCATTGTAAACATATGGTCAGAATAAATTTTGGAAATTAAGGAGACAGAATGACAAAAATTTAAAGTAGGGCAATTTATCCATATGCAAAATTATCTTAAGAACAAGTACACCATACAGAATACATCTTTGACAAACGAATCTTTTAGCGGACTCCATACTGCAATAGAGACAAACTCCAGTCTGAAATAAAGAGTATGAACCAAATGCACATAAAACAGTCTCAATAAATACATGGTAAATCAAAGCATTGGAACAACGCTTTTATCGTTGCTCTACATCTTGAAGTCACAATGAGGCCAGTGTGGGTTTTTCCTGCAGGGTATAAATTGTTTGCCATTGAACAGTGACCTTTGTTCATACTTTGTTGTAAGTTCAAGTCGGCCATTAGCACCAGTTTCAGTGGAGTTCACTACAAACTGTCGGGCAACGCTATATTCTTGTATTTTTCCTTTTGTTCATGGGTGCAGAGTCTTCAACAAGTTTACATATAATGACCCTTTTTAAGTGTAAGACATTCAGGTACAGCCCCTTATTGTCTCTAAAAAAACACATGATCTGTTTCATTGTAAGACTTACAAGGTCACAATGTTTGCAAGCATACGTTTACAAATAGACTGAGAAATGGCTTAACAGATTGTTCAGCAATATTGGAACTGGCAATTCAATTAATCAATCATTAATGATTCTGTCATTATAGAGTAATCAGTATAATCTCAAAGAATCATTTGTTTCAATTACGGAAAGCAGTTTTACGTCAACCAGATAAGTTAGCAATTTGGATTGTTGCATAGGAATAAGAGGAAAAAAAAACAATTTTCATTGATCAGAAAATCCACAGCATATACATCATAACGGCCGCCTAAATATTAAGCTATTCAACAAAAGAAACGATACACGGATTTTATCGAAAATATTTTACTTTCTTGCAGAAAACGACTATTCATAGATAAATTGTAATTTTGTTTTCAACGTAAGAATAAACATTATGCAAAAATTGTCTCTTACAAGTGAGTATGCCCACATCTTCCATTTACCAAGCCATCACATTTGTAAACTGACTGGCTAGAAAATTTGTTGCTATATCGTCCATGAACTCCTCACGCCCATTTTCCGTTTTCGACTGACGTCTCGTAAGTATAAATCGCGTGTTGCGCAATCTGGACGTCGCGACGTCTCAGGAGACTTGCTGTCACGCGATTTATCATTTGACGAGCATGTTTTTTGAGATAATTCATTAGTCCTTAGTTTGTTCTTCTTTTCACAAAACAGTCAATTTTAATCACAAAAATAAACATTGATGGCCTGACCTCGCTAAGTCCTATTCACAATGGTTTTGGATTGTACGAGGCATCGAAATGATAGATTGTTTTCCGCTTTTGGAGATGGCAAATTTTTGACATGATGAGGTGTCCCAATTATTGACATCACACAATTTTAATCATCTTATGTTAACGGCGAACTTGATCGTCGGGCGAATATCTACCATTCCGGAATTTCATCGTGTCCGTTTCGGATTTTATTTGAAAATGGAATAAACAAATGCATTTTGACGTTGAATACATCAATACACTTAAGTAAAAACTTTAAATCGCGAAAGACAAAAATATTTAGAAATTAACCGTGTATCGTTACTTTTGTTATTATATCAATAATAACTTGAAAGTGCTGTATTCTGATATACTTAAAAAACTATATCTATAATTATTATTGTAAAAATAATCAGTAGTTTTGAGTATTATATTTGGTGTCAGCTATTTCTGAAAAACTGCAGTGATATGCAAACTTGCCAAGAGTGATGTATGCTCTCAGTTATGGTTTACTTGTTTTTACGGGAATTCCTCAAATGGATACACTATCTTTTTTTCAAAATTGTTGCATCTTATTTTTGTAATTTTGAAATGTTATTCTGACCATCTGTTAATGATGCCCTTATCTCACTATTTTATAATGCCGAGTTTTCTTGCAATTGACTCGATGAGTTCCCTGTTGTTGTGGTTGTCTTCTGTTGGTCTTTTTGTCTGTCAACAGATAACAGAAGATGTAAGAACACTTTGCCAGTTTATTTTATGTTTGTTGACTATCTCGCATTCGTGAGAGCAAAAGCATGGATGTAGCATTGCTCGACATCTGGCAATGAATACCGCTCAAAAAGCTGATAGGAGGCCGTTTTGACCTACTATGAGGTACGAATAAAGCTCAAAGCAAAATATGCAATTGATTAAAAAATGTATTCCATTGTTTATTTTGTCCAGTTGAATTAATTGTTTCGCAGTCGATATTTCGAGCTAACCACCCCTTTAAAGGTTATTTAGCAACTGTGTTACAATTGCTTCAAGAGTATGATTCTTTCCTTTTACTTGGAATTATCTTTATGTGACAGAAGTTGTAAACAAATAAAAAATAACTAAATACCGAAGGTACTGTGAATTCTAATTCATGATCTAATAAAAATGATCAAATTATTTGAAAATTGTAAGCTTCCAAGGTAAAGGATCAGTTTTCACCTTTTTGTGTTCTGAATTTTTGTTTTGTTTCTGTTTTATTTTTGTTTTTGCTTTCTTGCTTTAGCACTTCAGTCCTTTATCGGAAAATGCATAAAACATAATAATGATTATATCATAAACAAGACATACAAACAACGAGTGTTTAGTATATTTTCTAAGACCTGAATCCGTGAGATTAAGAGCGTATTCGTGTCAGTTTTCATAAGCATTCGATATCCTTGGGGTTTATCCATTTAAACAGGGTTAATTTTCTTTGCATATGTATCATATTTCCTTGGTCATAAGTCACTTTAAAATACATAAAATAAACAATGTATAAATTTTTCATAAACTTCCAATTATATTTTCATATATTTTAGGACATATAAATAGCTAATGGAAATTGAAGGAAAACTCTAGAGAACTGTCTTCTGCCAAAATTTTGACGTCTTACATCTCAAAAATTCTTACATGGATTTTCAAAATCTTTTGCTCATGTTGTTCTATTAACAAAGTTCTTCAAAACAAAATATCAGAATTTTTATTCTAATTACAAAATTTGTGACACTCATACTTCCTTAATAGATTTCCGGCAGCAAAATAATATAAAATATGTTTTTCAAGTAATGCGACAGAAAAGAACAATAGCATTGTACATTCAGAGGCCATTGTCCGTTGTAAAAAGCTCTATCGCTGACCCATTGTAATCAGACTGTTGGTTCCATTTTCAATCAACGCTAAAAGTGTCAGACTGAGTGCTTGATTCCATGTCAATTCCACTCCTTTGTCCCTAGCTACATCTTGATTCTAGAATGGACATTATTCAGATAAAAAAATAATAACTTGATATATAGTACATTGATTTATTCACTTTTTTACCTTTTTGGGGCCATTTAGGGCTTGCTATATGGCGTGAGGTTCCTCACTGTGTTGAAGACCGTACGGTGACCCCTAGATGCTTTTTTTGGGGGTCGTTTTAACCTGGATATGGGATGTTGTCTCCTTGACATTTACCCCATTTCCTTTCTTTTTCATGGTTATATTTGAACATTCAAAATTTCGTCTACTTGCTGATTGCATAATAAAACATAACATGCAGTAATTTAAAGGTTATTTGGTAGATTTAATTTGAGATGCACGCAATGCGGAGCATATAGTGCCAATTAAATTCAATAGAAATTCCTCTTTTAAATTTAATTGAAATGCGGAATCCAGACGTTTTTGTAAATTTGGTTAATTTGTAAGAATGTCATGTGTCATTGGGTTTATTTAGATTTCAATTGTAGAGCAGTATGATATTTCCAATTTCGGATAAAATAATTCGTGCAATGTAAAGTCACATTGTCAACATCAACGAATTGTTATTTTAGGTAACATAAACTATGCAGCAATTCCTTCATATGCACAAATAAGTGCCGTAGAACCCATTAGTGCAACTGTTTTAAACAACACCGGAAGAATACAAAACAAAATGTTCTATAAGTCAAAATTCAGAGATATGGAAAAACATTCTTGTTAAAAATGAGTGGCATTACGCGCTGTATAGAGTAGGCATTTCCTGTTCTGTATAAGGCAACTGTCCCAATGTAGACATCTATGAAGTCGTGAAATCTAGATTTCGTCCGTAGTGCGACAGTGTTTTACCAGCAGACTAGATTCATTGAGCTATCCGGCAGTTTAGCGGCGACCACTCTTTGACCATCTTTCTGAATAACGTTTAGTCATGTGCTTTTCTTTTCCAAGAAAGTGGTCATAGTGTTAGTTGTCTACCTGTATTGGGTTGTATTCGCATGTTTATTATACTATAGGGAAACGGGATAGAAAAGGGGAAGGTTTGAGTTCCCATAAACCGGTTTAACCCTAACACTGGCTTCTGCTAGTGCCGGTGCCAAGTCCGGCTATCCCGAGTTCCTATCGTTATTTATGTTTGTCTGTTGTTTTCATTATTGTTTTTTTAGTGCTGTTCACTCGTAAGTTGTGGCATGTGATTGTAGTTCCCGGCCATTGTAGGTGTTTACTGTTATCCTGTTTTTTGTCAATTATATGTAAACCGACCTGTCATACACACTGTATCTATCTACTATTATATGTCATTGTCTCTGTCATAGGCTACGAATATATGATTTAGACAGCAATATCGAGGATTTCAACTGACGCTAATTTTGTAAGCATATTTCAACTAATTTTATATATGTTTAGTGAATTAAATAGTGTTGAAGTGTTTTCCTGATAAGTAATGTTTGTTGTAATAGTTCATCAAAATACATTTTCAATTCACAGACATAATTAAAAAGCTTATTCCATATATATGTACACGACTTGAAGTGACTTCAAGATGAAGAACAACAATAAAAGCTTTGTTCCATTCCTTGGTTTTATCATGTTTTTGGAATTCCAATTTCTACTAGGACAAATTGAGATATCCAGATTTGCTCTAATAGGATTCCAGATCCCACAGACCTATCATGGTATCAAAATCCATAAAGTGAAATGCTGACCCTATATAGTAACATCCTTCCATGTAAGATCTTTGAAATCAAATAAGTAACAGATTCTAAATCCGTTTATAGAATTTTCACCAAAGATGGTATAGTGAAAAATTGTTTTAAAAAAACAAAGAATCTCTTTATTAATGAAGATTATCAGCCTTAGTCTATGTGTTATTACAGGATATGTAATACTTTCAGGACTGGGTTACACAAACGTCAGTTAAAGCTAATTGACATTTTAAGAAATTTTGAAAATTTATTTTTTAAATTTTTTTTTAAAGATTTCATCTACAATTAAAAGCTGAACGTCAATTAATTTTCACTGACGTCGTTTGTGCAACCCAGTCCAGGCGGAATATGTTCGTGTTCGAAAGCTGAAATTACTTGTTCCACAAAATACCATAAGAACAATTTGAAGAAATGTTGCAGTAAATAGGTTTGAGTTACAAATAACAAAATACCGCAGTTAACTGTTAATTTAGGTTCTGCATATGTGCATTTCGACAACTCATGTCTCTTCAGTGCAGATTAAATCAAAACATTTCGAAATCCATATACCCAAGTACTTGTAAAATCTGATAGAGAACAAATTACCAATAGAGTCTATATAGTAAAGCCAAAATCAGCTAGGACAGATCTATGCAAGAGGGAGATACTCCATAGTTTTGAACAAATTTTGTAAAATTAGATTTTGTAAGTTTCCAAACAAAATCGCTTTTCAAAAGAAAAGAAGAAAGTTAAAGAAAAGATGTAAATATGTTTGCTAGTAACTGTTTGAATCTGCCAATACTGATTTAGTTTTTTAATTAATAAATATTAGATTTTATGGTTTGTTTATTTTAATTTAGCTAATAAAAGAATCTTGTTTTAAATAATAGTAGGATCCAGAATCCCCCTAGCAATAATATCTAGTATAATTCTGTATCGTACTAGAAAATCTTTAGGATCCAGAATCCTCCTGGGGCAAATCTGGATATCTCAATTTCTCTTAGTAGAAATTAGAATTCTAATTTACACTGGATTAAAACCAGGGTAAATCCGAATTCCAATTTGTCCTAGGGGAGATCAGAATTCCAATTTGCTCTAGGGGGATTCTGGATCTTCCTGGATTCCAATTTGCCCTTTAACAAATATACTATTATACATTCAAATTTTGGCATTTTATATATTTTCCGTATTTAGACCTGTGGTTGTTTTTATTTTGAGATTGTCTTCTGTTAGTCTTTTGTCGGACTACGGATAACAGCGATTGTCAAAACACTTTCCCAGTTAATTTTATGTTTGTTGACGATCCTGCATCCATGACATGTAATAATATGGATGTAACGTTCCTCGACATATAGCAATAAATTCCGCTCAACCCGTTGCTAGGAGTCATCTTGAACTTACTGTGAGGTATGAGCAAAGTTCGTTGTTTAAGGCCTCCTGGTATCTTCAAGATGAAGAGCAACAATAAAAGCGTTGTTCTATTGCTTGATTATGCCATGTATTTGTATAGACTCATGTGCATTTACTCCATATCCCTTCATTGATTATTGATAGCCTTTATAATATAATGACGTGAAATTTTACGTCAAACAAAGACTTAAACACGTTTAATCATCAGTCACTGAACTTACGTCAATCACAGTGGGTTACACAATAGAAGAGTTCGTTTTAGACAGTCAGCAATGAAAATGGAATTAATGTTTCCTGCTGCCACTGAACTTTCGAGATCTTCCATTGATTGACATGATTGCCTCATACTTAATAAAGTTCTTTATTGTGGAGTTTGTTATCGTCAGTGACTTCTATCTCTGATACATATATACACTGGCAAACAGATACCAAATCTTGAAGCTGGACAGAGAACATCATTCTTTTTTTCTGCTGACATTCATCATCATAATTTGGTTTGTTTTTTGTTTTTTTAGTGGGAAAACAAAGCCAAATAATAACAGCCATCTATGATTCAAATACTTTTATTGTTTAGTAACTGGTAAGTATTTAGTTTGAGCTGATGCTTTTTCAGTAAATCTGGATGTTTGCCAACAGACGCATTGCATTAGTGCAGTAACAGACAGAGTCGGTTACCATTATTTAATATTTAGCTGCAGACTTATTTATTCTTTCCATACAAGAAAGTCTTTTCGCGACATGATGTAATTAAATTTGTTAATATTGGAAGTTATTGATTTCCATTCAGTTATATAATCGCACTAAATTAAATAAAATTCTTTTGAAGAACTATTTCAATAATTAGAAATATAATTCAATAGATATTTACTCATAAACACTCTATCATGTTTATCGAAAAACTAAATTTGTCATAAAAAGACTAATGGTTTCAAAAACGCACAAAATAAACTAGAGGTTGTCGGAACGACAACTATCTTTGCACTTCCTGTTTGACACAGAAAACATTTGTTTTACCCCCTTGGCATAATTTTTCTCAATATTTTTGAAATCAAACTATTGAAAGTCGTTATTTTTACAAAAAGAATTTAAGGATATATGGTTGCTAGGTAGAAAAAGTGGTCTTTGAAGAAATTTACCAAAATTGGAATGACATATTTTTGAAATCCCTTTAGTTAAAATGTTCGTCCTAAACTAAACGAATTATTTTTGTATGGTTGCTAGGAAGAATTCCAAAAAATAAGTGGTCTTTGAGACTTGCAGAGAATTTACCAAAATTGGAATCAAATATCTTTGAAATCCAATTGATGAAAGTGTTTGTCATAAAGAAGTTATTTAAGTATGGTTGCTAGGTAGAATTCCAAAAAATAAGTGGTCTTTGAGACCTTCAAGAAATTTACCAAACTTGGAATCGCATTTTAGAATAATCCCATTTTCTATCAAACAATGGCTAAAATACATATAATTGTATGCTCAATTTAAAAAAAACTATGAGTCTTTGACATTTTCTGGAAATCTACCAAAATTGGAACCGGAATTTATCTACAGACTATATGCAACAATTCTGCATAAAGATTTTATCCCTAATCCAAAAATTTAGGAGGAGTTTGTGTCACATACCACATGTGTCAAACTTCACATCTTTGGGCCTTTGTCAAAATCAACATCGTGGGGCCTCTTGTTTGCACCAAGATAAAGATAAAAGTCCTAAAGCTCATTGCGCATCTACAGACTACATGTAACAATTCCACAACAAAAATAAATCCATAAATGTAGGAGGAGTTTGTGTCACATGCCACATGCGTAAAAATTGAGATCCTGGGGCCTCTTCTTTGCACCAAGTGCAAGTTTGTTGCGCATCTACACATCATATGTAATAATTCAACAACAAAATTAAATCCTTAAATCCAAAAATGTAGGAGGTGTTTGAGTCACAAGAAAAGTGTGACTGACGGAGGAACGGACAGACAGACGGAGGGTATAACAATATTCCCGAACTTTCTTCGAAAGTGCGGGGATAAAAAGCTGTGAAAAAGATGTCAAGACCACAAACAGCAAGTAGATATTGAAAGCATTATTAATATGATAAAAAAGACAAAGAAAAACAAAATAAAAAGAAATATAAAGAATGAAATGTACATAGAAAATTATCAATCTAACCAAAACGATCTAGATGAGAAGTGGCGTGGTCTTTTTTTTTTTTTTTTTTTTTTTTTTTTTGAAACCTTGCACGCCAGCAAATTGTGGCAGCACAGCTGCTGGGGAACAACACAGAAAAAAACACAAATAAGAAAAAAAAACAAACGCAAACAACTATAGGAACTCGGGACAGCCGGACTTGGTACCGGCACTAGTAGACCGAATTCTTCTGTCTCTGTGGTGCAATATTACCTATTTATCGTTTATCTTTTCTATTTGGAGTTTTATTTTTAGTTTTTTAATTTTGCCGTTGCCCCATAGAGACAGAATCTGGGGCCGTTTAAAAGTTGTAGATTCGCAGTCAAATTGTTTGCAGTGAGATTTCAAGGGTTTCTCACTATACACCTTGGAGAAACGCATACCGATGGAAATCGGAACTATATTTTTCTTCACTTTTATCAAAGTTGCCAGTACCGTAGATATGAAACATCCCTCCTATGCCTCATTTACGCTTCATCGTATCTACCCTTCGTTTGACCTGTGGCCATTTTGAATATTGTAATTATTACGTGATAAAATCAGATTCGGGTATTTATCTTCGAATTCCGCGTATTTGACCGGAAACGTTAATAGTGAGCAAACGTAATATTTCCGTCTACGATTAAATTTTATTCTATCACGTGACAATTTATTGCTGTGTAGTAGAACTGAATTGTGTCCCTTAGTTTCCTGAACTATATTGAATTATTTTGGACATTTAAATAAATATTTTAAATTATTTTTAATATGAAATGAACATTAATCATTACTTTCATCTGTTTCTTAAATATTTTAGTATTTTGATTCCTTTAAATAATTTATTTTTGCAAATGTTTTAATTAGGGATGTCAAAATACATGAAAAATGCCACTCGAGTACTCGGATTCAATACTCGAGTATACTCGAGTACTCGGTGATCTTTTGAAACGAAAATTACTGGACTTGTAGATTCTTATCATTCAATGATATTTAACTAAAATATTGCTCAAATGCCATAACAGGAGCACCAATTACTGTTTGTGTACCATAATGGCCAGTTGATTAAACAACATTCAATTAAAGCGAAATTATATACATTTTTTGTATAACAACTTGTTTTTGTTTAGTAACACGCTTGTCTGATTAATCAGATTAATGAGAGAATATTATTTGATCACAAAGAGTACATTTTCGGCATTTCATTTATTAGACAGCCGATTTATTCAAAAGCTCTACTGAGTGGTAAATGCGTCTTAAGGTAACAATCTGGCTGCTCAGCTTCATGTACCTACATATTCTAGTTAAATCGATTCCTCGTATGTATCATTTTAATTTCAAAAGTCGATAGAAATCGGGTAGAAATCAAGTCGATATTCGTCAAATAAAAGTTCAGTTTAAAGCGACAGCAACAAATTTGCTCTAATGTGAACGAAAAGAAAAGTCTGCTAAGAATTGATATGTTAAAAGTGGTTTGTTTTATTTACAGCTACCAACATAGTCATCTCTGTCCATGTCTTATACTTGTGACGACAAAGAGTTCAGTTTTCATTGTTTTTCATCATTTTCGCATTTTTGCATTTTGGGGTGAAAAGGATTTTTATTATTACTAATTATTTTTTTTTGGAAAATGAAATTGAAGATTAGAAAAATGTTTCGTTTTTTTCAGATTTCTATTTTTGTTAATACAGAAATCGCTTGTAAGAAATTTAACATAATAAAAAAAATATTTAGGGAGATATTTGCTTTTGAATTTTAAATAGCATAAACTGACATCACGTTTCTTTAGATGTTCATTATATGTTAGTTAATAGTGTCTATCTAGGGTGTCTATCTAGTGGCCAGTAACGAGTTTATTATGTTTTAAAGCGCAATGCTCTGAAATACGGAGGTAGTCGTATTAACAAAGAGAATGACAGTTTAAATGCCGAGTATTCGAGTATCAATTAGGTACTCGATACTCGTACCTTCCGAGCGATACTCGAGTATTCGAGTACTCGTTGACATCCCTAGTTTTAATTTATCTTAACCAATTCTATAAAATTATTTCAACAATAATATAAATTAAATGAACTTTTCATTGTGGACAGACAAGCTGTGAAGCACAGCTGAACTTAAGCCTAGAAAAGCTCGACTGACTTATAGTGATGCCTTGATCAAAGACGTTCTGTTTTTGTTACTTCATATTTGATAAATGGTTTGTCTGTCGTAATAAAGTGTTATCACTTTTACTTGTTTTGGTCTCACTGAATGCCCTAAACGCTACATCCAGAAATATTGCCGCCCACAGCTGTAATATTCATGGAAACGTCTAGTTCAAAATGCGCCTATCAAGGTACTTTCAATACTACATTGTATATTACTGAGATAGAGCTAAAATTGCAACATATAGACAAACACAGGACCTTCATCAAGTCTATTGTAAGAAAACTTGGCACTATAAAATAGTTAGATATTGGCACTGTAAACAGGTGGCCAGAATAACATTTGGTATTTTCAAAAACTTAATAAAAAGGCAAATTTCGAAAGAATGATAAAGTATCCATATGTGCTATTATCTCAAGAATAAGTGCACCATAACTAAAATATAAAGAAAGCATAAACCGATCTATGTAAAAGCTGACAGGTACTTCATGAAAAGTCAAAACCATCAAAGGACAGAGCTATGCTAGAGAGAAATATTCGTTTGTTTGAAATATTTTTACAATCTTGTAATTTACAACCAAGAGCACCTTCTCCTGAGGGGAAACGAAAACCGTCGACTCAACAACTTCCATGGCCCAAATCACGATTTGGTTGACCAGTATAACGTTTAATTATTTTTAATAGTTCCTGTTTGAAAGTACCGCTTTTGTTGGCGACTTTGGTGTAATTCGCGTTTTCTGCATTATGCAATGCATTTTAATAGGCATTGAAAGTTACGTGGAGGCTGGAATTTGCAGCAAATGTTTACCCACGTACAAAGCTCAAGTTAACACACGCGAAATAAATCCCGATAGACGTTTTTCCATGTTGTCCCTGAAATTCGCCCAAAAAATCTTTCCACGTGTAATATTATTCGAATTAGCTATTTTGAGTTCATTATATTTTGACATTTTGATTGTAATTTATCAAGGTTATTAGGCATGTCTGAAAATACAACATGGCATTAGGTTCACAAATTTCCCCCGAAAAGACATTTTAAATTGTCATGTTCCGTCTCACATTGATAATTGAGCTATGCCTAACGACATTTTCATCAACTCGTCCTTTTTCCTAATTATCCGGAATGTCATTCCTCATTACAATTTAGACAGTCATATCCTGCCAAATAACTGGAAAATAATATTGTTTTATGTCCCAGAACGGAGAGAAAATTACACACAATAATCAAGGGATATATGGATTCTTTTTTCATTCCACAATATTATCGGAAAATGGCGTTATTTTTCCTTTATTACCAAAGTTTATAACACAATATGAAAACGGTCAAACCTGCCTTATTAACCACAAGTATCAAGTGACCCCCTTGCCTTAGAGAAACAAGTTTTATTCATCCAAATTAAGTCATTTTCAAATACATGATATCCAGGTTCGTGGTCTGCACTCCCTAATTTCTTGGATGTGGACAAACAAAAATCTCCAGAACTTCAAAGTAAGTGTTTTATTCACATAGAAAGATGAATGAAATTTTTAGTGATTCTTTTATTGTTAAATGTATCTTTTATTAATCAACGTATCTAATAAATCATCTGATAAAAAAATCTGTTATACTATCAATAAATCTACTCAAGAACCGTGGAATCAGTTGCATATCACAGACAAAAATATTTTATTTTCGTTTTGCAACCCTGTACAGAAATGGGTCAAAATAATTTCTCACTGTTGCTTAAATGTTAACAACTTTGATTTTTTTCAGAATAACTGAAAAATTTTAAGAAATTCACATTCCTTAGTGCTCAATACAACTGGGAATGGGTCCATACCAGGATCAGTTTAAAAGTCCAAATTAGGGATTACAGACCATGAAGCTGGATATGGTCTATTGATTAACCTATATTGCACGACAACACTGTCTTATGTGATCCTTTTTCAAAACTCAATAGAAGACAGCTTACTGTACCACAAAAATACTGCTACAATTAAAATCTTTGATGACACATACTCAATACAGAAGAAGCCGAGATGACCTACAATACTGATCTTACATTTATGCAAAAATGTATTCCCGAGCCAAATTGTAATGTAAAAAAGACAATGCATTAGGGACAAGGCAGTAGAAATCGGACAGTTCTTGTTTATTAATAAAACTTATTCTTACTATTCCTATTTTGAAATCTTTGTAAGCGCTTACTTCATTCGTCTTTTTGAATTTTACCTTAAATCATCATAACGTTTTAAGAGATTGCAGTCAAAAATAGAAATATGCGGTTTTTAAGTCGGACAATATGCATATATAGTCGGACGCAAAATATTGAAAGTTTTCATGACAATTAATGAATTGCTGACTCAATTACTTTTTCACACATTTGTCGGTGTGTGTCTAGGTTTGCTTACATAAAATTCTCTCTGTAACAATGAAAAGAGAATGTATTTGTTGTTATAAGGTCTAATAAAGCCGTCCGACTTTTAATGTCTTAGGCGTCCGTCTTGACATGCAGATGTCCGACTTAAACTGTCACTATGTTTTTGTCTTTGTCTTATTTTATTGGATATGAATAGGAACGCCACATAACTAAAGCACAAGCAGTGTGAACCCCTTTAAAAAAAACTGAGGTCTCATCAGGTGCTCCCGAAGGGTAAGCATGACCTTTGGAACCCGTCACACTGCCAGTGGAAAGTCCGGTTTTGTCACAGTCGGTATTAGTCAGTCCGGTAATAAGCTCTAGATCTACGCAAAGATATCTATTCTTATTTGTGAAAAAAACCATTGTAACTAAATGTTTTGATAAAGAACAACAATAAAAGATTTGTTCGATTCCTTTGTGCTACCATGTATTTGCAGACACTTCTCTTGTGCATTTACTCCATATCTCTGCATTGTTTATTTTGTTCATCCTGCAAGAGCTGCAAAAGAGACGTATAATGAAATAGAAAGGATAACAGGAAACACATACAATGGCTGAAAAACACCGTCACAATGTTCCAAGGAACTACACAAGAGGAAAACAAAAAACAAAAGACAAACGCACACAATGATAGGAACTCGGGATAGCTTGACAGGAACTCGGGACAACCGAACTTGGTACAGCCGAACTTGGTACCGGCACTAGGAAAAACTAAGGGTAGGGCTAAACCAGTTTATGGACTAAGGTAGACGACTAACTCCATGACCATAATCTTGAAAAAGAATAGGTACAAAACGTATGTATATATATTTGTCATTCTCTTATTAGTCACTCACGGGAACCTGGAATGTTACAAAAGAAAACGTTCACAATTTATCATATTTTTGTTTTAGGTGGGAGTAATAACATTTGATTTTACACCATTTTGCACGTACAATAAGTCCATTCTTTTCTTGATGCAGTATTGTGACTGTTATATACATGTGACCATCGATACTTTCATGGCAACTAACACTGTGTAAGAAATATGTAAGTTTTAAAATTAGAACTAAAATATGAGAAGAAAATTATTTATCTGATTATTACAGAAAAAGAGGATGATAAGAATATTGCGAGCAAATAAAACGTTTTATGGTGAATCAATTACTACTAAATGAGAACAGGTAAGTGAGAACAGAATGGTCAGTCAAAAAAGAACAATGCAAAGACAACGATGACAAAAAAGAGCAATCCAGAGACAACGATGACAAAAAAAGAACAATCCAGAGACAACGATGACAAAAAAGAACAATGCAGAGACAACGATGACAAAAAAGAACAATGCAGAGACAACGATGACAAAAAGAGCAATCCAGAGACAACGATGACAAAAAAGAACAATGCAGAGACAACGGTGACAAAAAAGAGCAATCCAGAGACAACGATGACAAAAAAGAACAATGCAGAGACAACGATGACAAAAAGAGCAATCCAGAGACGATGACAAAAAAGAACAATGCAGAGACAACGATGACAAAAAAGAGCAATCCAGAGACAACGATGACAAAAAGAACAATCCAGAGACAACGATGACAAAAAAGAGCAATCCAGAGTCAACGATGACAAAAAAGAACAATCCAGAGACAACGATGACAAAAAAGAACAATGCAGAGAGAACGATGACAAAAAAAACAAGTACACAACATTAGTATGGGACAGAAAAAAAAGAAGACACATATATTCATACAGATGAACAACATGTACTAAAAAAGTGGAAAAAATCATTAAAGATGCAAGAGCCGAGTTTCAAGTAGTTTGTGTCATTTAGTGTTGTCTGATCTCCATTTCGACCAATTTCAAACCACTAATAGTATTCAAAAACAATTTTGACAGGGGTTCCCCTTAAAATCTAGTTTATAAATATTGCTGAAAATAGCAGAATACTTTTTTTTCTAAATTTTAGTTTTCTTGTTTGGTGTCAATGGCAACTGAAAGCTCCACTATTCATTACAACCCATTTCAGACCAGCATTCCCCCCCCCAAAAAAATGGCAGGGGTTCCCCTTATAATCCAGGTAATACCAATTGCTGAAATAAAAATAGTAAAGTCCCCTTTAAGAGAAATTTCGGCAGGGGTCCTCTTTTAAACCAGTTTAATACTTCTGAAATCGTAAAAAAAATATGTTGCAGAATACTCTTTCCAAAGATTCAGTGTCCTGGTTTGGTTTCCATGGTAACTGAAAGCTCCACTATCCATTACCACCCATTTCAGATCATCAATAAAAAAAAACAAATTTGGGCAGAGTTTCCCCTTATAATCCAGGTAATACATATTGCCAAGATAAGAATATACCAAGTCCTCCTTTCAAAAAACAATTTGGACAGAGGTCCCTCTAAGAAACTAGTTTATACTAGTATAAATTTCTGGAATTGTGAAAAAAATATGCAGCAGAATACTTTCTACCAAAGATTCAGTGTTCTGGTTTGTTTTCCATTGCAACTGAAAGCTCCACTATCTATTACAACCCATTTTAGACCACCAATCAAAAAATTCGGGATGGGGTTCTACTTATAATCCAGGTAATAGATATTGCTGAAATCAAAATATAAAAAGTCCTCCTTTCAAAAACAAATTGTGCAGGGTTTCCCCTAATAATCAAGGTAATACTTGCTGATATGAATTATTCCATTTCCCCCTTTCAAAAAATGTTTTGCAGGGGCTCATTTTTTAATAAAGGTAACACATATTGCTGAAATGAGAATATATCCAAGTCCCCTTTTCACAAAAAAAATTTGGCAGGGGTTCCCTTTATAATCTAGTTTATACATATTTCTGAAGTCTTGAAAAAATGTAGCAGAATATTTTTTTCCAAAGATTTGATGTTATGGCAATTGAAAACTCCAATATCCATTATAACCCATTTCAGACCACCATTAAAAATAAATGGGCAGGGTTCCCCTCATGATCCAGGCAAATCATATTGATGAAATTTCCAAGTCCCCATTTCAAAACAAATTGGGCAGGGCTTTCTCTTGTAACCTAGTTTATAAGTGTATACATATTTCTGAAATCGTGAAAAAAAATTTGCAGCAGAATAATTTTTTCCAAAGATTCCCGTGCTCTGGTTTGGTTTCCACGGAAACTGAAAGGAAAGCCCCTCTATCCGTTACAACTCATTTCAGCCCCCCCCCCGAAAAAAATAGCAGGGCTTCCCCTCATAATCCATGAATTACATGTACATACTGCTTAAGTCCAAACACTTCAAGTCACTTTTTAAAAAAAAAATGGGCAGGGGTTCTTCTTATAATCTAGTTTATACATATTGCTGAAGATATAAAAAAAAATATGTAGCAGAATGTTTTTTTCTGAAATTTCTGTTTTCTAATATGGTGTCTATGGCAACCAATACCTCCACTATCCATTAACACCAATTTAGACCATTATACAAAAAAAATGGGCAGAGGTTCCCCTTATAATCTAGGTAATACATATTGCTGAAATCTAAAATTAATCTTATGAGGTTTAGGAAATTTATTAAAATTAGAATATTTTCATTAATTGAATACTTCTCACATTAAATTTATGACCTCCCCAAGTTTTATTACCTTCAAACAAAACAACTAAAATATACATGAAATTAACATATTTTGCTATTGCGTTTCAACCAGAAAGCGGTCAAACCTTTTTCTAAAAATTATTTATACAAAATGAGCCCTATTAAGTCGCAGGAAAGGTGGATGAAAGATAAACCAAATAGAAGACTTCGACTTTCTGTATCTACTTCCTTTTTAAAAGTATACTAAGTACAAAACTTCAGTCATTTCAGTACAAATTAAATTTGAGAATATTGTATACAAATACTAGTAGTAAGTTGATGAAGTGTGGTCAGTTAGAGACAGAACCGTGCAGTTATTGTAATAAAACAAAGGAATCTATTATCAACCTGTTCTGCTGATGTCATTTGATTCATTCTCTTTGGCTACAGTTTGCTGAAAACTTGAGGTTCAAGTGTGGTATTATCATAAATATGACAACAATTGTATGCATGCTTGGGATCTTTGATCCAAACTGTTAGAATTTCAATACCTGTCTTATTATCATTCGCTACTACATTTATGTTAGAAATGATTAGTTGGACAGGATGTTTGGAATCTCTAAAATTTTACAGAATGCCGCTAGATAGGCAAAAATTGTAATAGAAAAGTGGACATCTATAGAAAACCTTTTTTAAAAATGCTTTAATATATCAAATGCAAATTAATAATAAAAGCTGAATTTAACTTTATATATTTATGTATATATTTATATATTTTACTTTGTTACTGAAGTAACTATATTTATATATCATTGTATATTCTTATATGACGACTAAAACGTTTTTAACCTCCCTTTTCTAAATTCTCACTTTTCTTGATATCTTATTTTCAAGTTAAAGACACCCCAATTTATTTTTGTACATCATTAGAACTATTTAACGTTTAAACATCTTCAAGCAATATAATGAGTACTTCTGTATGAATAATAAAACTTTTATTCCTATTTTTTGTTGTAAAATAATTTCAAAAATGTGATTTTTGGCTTTATTTCCAGATTTTAATTTTTTTAAACGCAGTAACACGTTAATTATTCGAAAAGTGTCGCTCTGATATTGTTCAAAATCGAACTCGACTGAGATATCGTTAGATTAAACCTTCCGGTATAATTTTCCTTAAGCTCCAATGAGTGATAGATTCGGTATCGCGGTAACAAGCTTATAAGTACATATGTCCGCCAGCCCGCCCGCCCGCTCGTCTTCAGCAAACCCTAAGACGAATGCAACTCGTTGCAACTCGGCTAAAAACTAAGGAATACCTTTTTTCTTAAATGACCTAAGTTAAATTTAACTTCCTTCTCTTTGATTTCATCTCCGTAAGCTCGTCAACATCTTCTGAATACTTGTTTTCAAAGATTACAAAAACAGGAAAACAGCAAACACCTACAATGTACTTTATCTGATCTTGCAATAATTGGTACGAAATTCATACCTTCCGAAAATGCCTATATATGTGCGTTTTCCCCATGAGAAAATCTATTCTTCCTTACTAAGCAAAAAAATCATTTATAATGTGTGAGAAATTTTATTGTAGTTAGATTATGAAAATAATGGGAGCCTTGTTGCACCAGTACTTTTTCTAGAAACTATGTCATTGGCCAATCAGCCTTCGCGAACAAATTTGCTCGCACGTTTTTTTTTCTCGCACATGTTGAGAAGTCTAAAATTTGAACAAGAATAAGAGAACATTAGTTTCTTCCAAACTCTTTTTTTAAAGCATTTATTGAAAGATACTTCAGAAATTTTTTTTAAATGTTCTTCAAAATGACAAAAGAAAAATGGAACTGAAATATTTTATTCTGGTAAGCATAATTCTTCGTAATATTGTATTAAAATAAATTGGTATGAAGTTTCTGTAAACGAAAACGCAATTAGACTAAGACATGCCTAGATGAACCTAGATTTTAATTTAATCCCGTAATTACTTTGGATTTATATTCTTTTTCTCTATTACGTAATCTTAAAAGACTCCCTTAAAAGTCACACGTGTTTAAGCCGGGTCTGAAATGGCGTGTTAGAGGAATGTAACTTACGTACATAAAACTGAAGATTGCAACAAAACACATATACATACAAACGTCAATCTTAAGTAAGAATTCTGGGAGACTATGTAAGAAGAAACATAGATTTGTGTTGAATCAAGCTACACGAGTATGCTGAGGTATTTTTATTTTAAAAAACATTTCTGGATAATCCATACATAATGAATTCAGAGACCTGTTTATTGAAAATATCCTAAGATAAGATATATCTTAAAATGGTCTTAAGACACTACTTGTCCTGAGAACAATGGTCCTAAGTTATTACTTAGGACGAAATACTAAAATACCGAAGTTGCATAAAAACAGTAAATTTCGTTTTGCTGTACACGTGTTTCTGGACTTAAGAGCACCCCAAGGTATATCTTAGATTAAGAGACTTTAATTTAATATGAACCATCGAAGATGAAAATTTATATATCCTAAGATAAGATTTAGGAGACAATTAAGTACGATGATGTAAGGACCATCGCAAATTTATTAAAATATAAAGGAATAAAATGGCTTATGGAGTTGAAGTTTAATTAAATTGGAATGCAAGAACTATTTCTTCATTCCATGAAAATATCCAAGTTCCATGTATTATGGTACTATTTCAACATGCAGCCCTGCAAAAAGAGTACGAAACCTAAAAGCAATACAGTTTTGGTACCGGGGGGGAGAAGAGATAGGCGATTTTTCGAAAAGATCTATATATTGATCTGATTATATTACTGGTTCAAAATCTTGCTTACTTCTAACGGTAAGCTAACCTTAGCTGCTCAGAAATATCCATATAAAATTAGCTATCAGGAAATCTGAATAGTAGAAAATAGGATTGTAACATATTGATTTTCTTTTTGTTTTAGTGATTCCATATCTCTTAATTAAATGAAATGTCTTTTATATAATGATTCCTTTAAAGAGAGTCAATTTTGCTAATTTGATAGTAGTGTTTCCCTTAAATTTATGTGAGAAAACACAGAAACCAATCCTGTCACAAATAAGTTAGAAGAAATAACTAAATACCGAACTTACTGTGAATTCAATATCTGCATATGCGCATTTCGACAACTTATGTCTCTTCAGTGCAGATAAAATCTAAACGTTTGGAAGACCATAAACTCAATGATGTGTAAAAACTGATAGAGAACAAATAACCAATATAATCTAAATGTAAAGCCAAAATCAGCTAAGGACAGAGCTTTGCATGAGGGAGATACTCCTTAGTTTCAACAAAATTAACAACAATTTAGATATTGTAAGGTTTCAAATAGAATTGGCTTTCGGGTCAGCACCGAAGTACTAACTACTGGGCTGGTGAATACTCTCGGGGACTAACAGTCCACCAGCAGTGGCATCGACCCAGTGGTAACAAATAACTAAATACCGAAGTTACTGTGAAGAAAAGACTCCTTTTACAAATCCCTGAAACGAATTATTGCCAGTGGGAAAGGAAAAAAAGGTCACTGAAATACTGTTCTGACATGAATTTGGCATTATCTTACTATCTTATATTACTAAAACATAGTATTTTTCCTTCGTCATGTTTTCTGTCAGATATATAATAGTTGTTAAAAGACCGCGTATCGGGATTTTTTCGTGTGTGTAAAATTTTCGCTTTGTTCACAGTACAACGGGGGTAAAATTCAGCCTCCGCAAATATTTCACTGTTCTGTTTTACAAGGAGATCGTGGACAAAAGCCGACGCCAAAGGTAATTTGTTGAATTTGCGTTCAATTCAGTTGTTTAAAATGAAAATAGAATCCAAGTAAATGGAACCCCAAGTAAATACCTGAATATAACTGAATGTCACAGTTTACTCACTATAGATGGAAGGAAGCATACAGATAAAGGACAAATGCAGCAGGTGTTAGGGATAATAAAATAATGTAGACAATTCAATTATACTGCAGTTTACACATTTGTGATTGATACAAAGTCGTCGTTTTTATCTCTACCATTTTCCACATACGCAAAGTTATGATGTTAATAGAATATTCAAAAGTCATATATCAAAAGGAAGCACTAAAATGTTAAGTAACCCTATAATCAAATAGAATAGAAGATAAGTCTACTGTTCAGACAAATAATAATTGATCATTTAGGTGTCTGGTTGGAAACAAATTATGCAGCATTTTGAAGACCAGCCAGAAGAAGGGAGAAACATACCTGTGGACAATTACTGAAGAGAGATACTGCAGGAGCAAGGCTAGAAACGACGAGCTGTGCTGGAGACACAGGAAAAGTCAATAATCATAGACATCGAGGCTGATGTACCGGTCGCAGGTAAGATTGTGGTAGTCAAAATTTGACATGGACTCTAATGCATCGCAAAGGAAGCAGAGCTGAGGGGATAAAGCAGAAAGATGAAGGAAGCCTTATAAGCGCACAAAACAGAACTCAAGATTTCATCGACGGGAGGTCTTTACCTTGGACCAACTGACAGTGTTGGCCAAAACACGTGGGCTAACTTTTTACACGATGCTGAAACATGATGGATTGCCCAAGAGGATAATCTTGAACCTACTCGTACAGAAGATTAGATCAAATTGGTGTAGAAGTGTAGGGAAATGAAAAGTGTATTTCTTAAGGTGTGATTGAGTCCGTTAAAGCTATTGATGTAGACCTTATCCAAGAAGAGCTGCAATCCACGGTTAGATTTGGGACGCAGTCAACGCGCCAAGAAAGTATTAAAGATACAGATGGTGGTCAGGAGAAATGGTTTGAAACGACACGGCCACATGGGGATTTTACTTATATCAGCACATACTTCTGGTCTGACGTTAAGGGTCTCTACGAGAGAAAATGTGCCGAGGAACTTCGACAACTATTTCCGTCTGCGTAAAGATCTTCAGACATATCGTCGCATATTTTCTGCACCCCACTACTTTAAGCAATCACTGCAGAAAGATGTAGGCTAATATTTAGAATCAAGACTAAGTGTGCTATGTCGTAGTCACCCTGTCCGCCTTAATCCAAGAAGAAAGGTAAACACAAAGCGTGGGACATTATAAGCAGTGAAAATAAGAAGTTTGACTTCATAAAGTTCCCGGTCATACTCAAGCCAATCAACAGCTTTCAAAGTATATGTCATTCTTATTGGACAAGTATTTGGTCAACTCTTCCATGAATATATTTTATAAAACAAACAAAAATTAAATAAATAAAGATATTACAAATTTTCAAATAAAATCGGTTTCCGGACCAGCGCCGAAGTGCTGGCTACTTGTTTGTCGAATTACTGCATAACCAAGATCACAACCATACATGTTTGTCATTTGTCTTTCATATATGTTTTACTAGTGTAGTTCCCTTGTACATTGTGGCTTTTGTTTGAAATTTTCGGCCATTGTAGATATTTGTTGTTATCCTTTCTTTATATTCAAGTATTAACGTTTTGAAGAGATAAAAATAATAATTTATATCCAGCCTGATACAATTAGAAAATGTGCATTAGAATCTTTTTGACCAAAACATTGTTTACAAATTATGCTTAAGCATCATTTTGTCGAGAACATCATTGCATTTTCAGTTTGAGGTTATTGACACGGGTGAATATTTTTTTTTTATAATTATGAGGCTTCTCGGATGATGGTAAATGGTCTTGGCATGCACGGACGTACAAGAAATGAAAGGTCATTTCACATCAAGTTAGAAATTCTAATATGAGAACAATGGAAACCATGAGGACTAGCCATATGAAAATCTCCAATAACATAATGAGCGACTTCACAACAGTCTTTACGCTGAAATTGACGACGTCACAATATGTTTTGTGCACAAAAACGTCAGTAAATATGAAGTAATGGCTGTCGTTACCTTGTACACTATAGGTCCGCTCAGATCATGAAATGTCATATTAGAATCGAAATAATTCATGTTCTTCGGTGGTTTGTAGTCGATTTACATATGGGTGTCCATTATTTTCGTTTATTTTACCCCTCGCTCCGCTACGCTACTCTCTGGGTAAAATATTAACGAAAATAATGGCCACCCATATGTAAATCTCCAACAAACCACCGGCGCCCATGAATTATTTCTTAATTAAAAATATGGCTTTACACGCTGCAATCATTTCAAACTGTACAAATTATAGAAAATAACTACGTTCCATCACGAAAACACGCGTTATAATAGCAAGAAAATATGTTTCACGAAAGTAACCATCTACTAGTATTCCAAGCTTTTTTTGCGCATGACATATTCTGATCAAAAACAGTAAATATGATATTGATTGATTGATTGATATGGGGTTTAACGTCACTTTCAGCAGTATTTCAGCTATTTCATGGCAGTCAGTTTTAGTGGTGAAGGAAGCCGGAGTACCCGGAGAGAACCACTGACCTTGGGTAGGTATACCTTATCACTTACTATTGTAAGTCGAGTGCACCTTTTTGTAATGTACAAAGCTCACACCGCAGTGGTGATAGACTAAAGTGGTTGTACAGGTAGTATAACTAACTTTACCACTCGGCCACCCGAGCCCCCAATATGATATTGAAATTGAACTCATATTTGAAAATTATAACCTGAAATACAAACAAATGACATGGATCCTTAATGCAATTTTAAGAAATAAGTTATGTATTTCCATTGAATAGAGCTTAATGTATAATGTATATACATCATTTTGCTATTTTTATTTGGTTGCCTTGAGAAGTTTGGTTTTATATAAATTCTAAGCATGCTGCAGGCTGCCGTCATTTATTCATTTGTTTAAAAAGGAGAAATTTATAGAAAACATGAGAACTGGGAACCGAGAGATAAGATTAGAATTTTCAATATTCTATGACGTTAATCATGTTCTCTTATATCCTAACAGCTATAAGTACAAAATTTATAGGACATTAGGCAATATATCACACTAAAATGGGGTATTTTTACAGCAAGATATTTTGCGTTTTAGATTGGACTTACATTAAATTGAATTTGAGTATAAATTGGTTCGTTTCCTTCCTTTTAGATAAAATGAAATTAAACTAGGAAAGTAATGGAACATACGTCTGTGGAGAAGGTCAAGGACAAAGCAACGTGATAAAATGTCAGCTGACGACGTGAATGGTTATAATAATTCCTCTGACATCATTTGCAAAGTGATGTTAAGGCTTTTGTCTGGATGCCAGGTATGTAAAAAATCATACTCAGGAATACTTCAAAGAAATACGTTTTTGTAATATGCTACTTTTGTATTGTTGTAATACATCTCATTTGCCCTAGACTATTTAGAAACTTGGTTGATATCATGTAGCATTGTTAATTTTGTTTTTTCTTTAATTTTTCATTGATCATCCTATGTTATCAATAAAAATATATTTTCTGTATGTAAATTTACATATTTTTCTATTAAAGTCATGGTTCTTTAATTTTGATCAAAATGAACAGCATAAGCAATGAAGGATATGGAGTAAATGCACACGAGACAAAGTCTCTACAAAACATGGTAAAACAAAGCAATGTAACAAGGCTTTTATTGTTGCTCTTTATCTTGAAGTCACCATGAGGCCTTCAACAATGAGCTCTATTCATACCTTATAGTAAATTCAAGACGGTCGATAGCACCGAAATTTATTGCTAGATGTCGAGCAACTACATATCCAATATTTTACGAAAGGATATGGAGTAAATGAACATGAGACAATAACACATATGTTAACTCCAACTGCAATAATTTTAATGAGCTGTATGGCCATTTCGGAAATTAATTCCTCATCAGCAGCACTAGAACCCAAACAAAGGTATTCCATAATTTCAAAAAATGTTTAAAATGGATAAAACCAAAAGAAATCCGAATAATCAGTAATATCAAATATATAGATAAGGACAAAACTACGATGGAGGGAGTTAATCCTTCGGTTTTTGAATTTACATAAATTTGGATAAAAGTAATTGAACAAAGTGTACACATGAGATATAATCTCATGTACAAGTACACCATATCTAAGAAAAATAAAGAGCATACATCTCTACCACGGGGAATTGTTTTACCAACTCCGCACTGCAATAAAAGAAAAACTCCTGTATTAAATATTTTACGAAAGGATATGGAGTAAATGAACATGAGACAATAACACATATGTTAACCCCAACTGCAATAATTTTAATGAGCTGTATGGCCATTTCGGAAATTAATTCCTCATCAGCAGCACTAGAACCCAAACAAAGGTATTCCATAACTTCAAAAAATGTTTAAAATGGATAAAACCAAAAGAAATCCGAATAATCAGTAATATCAAATATATAGATAAGGACAAAACTACGATGGATGGAGTTAATCCTTCGGTTTTTGAATTTACATAAATTTGGATAAAAGTAATTGAACAAAGTGTACACATGAGATATTATCTCATGTACAAGTACACCATATCTAAGAAAAATAAAGAGCATACATCTCTACCACGGGGAATTGTTTTACCAACTCCACACTGCAATAAAAGAAAAACTCCTGTATTAAATATTTTACGAAAGGATATGGAGTAAATGAACATGAGACAATAACACATATGTTAACTCCAACTGCAATAATTTTAATGAGCTGTATGGCCATTTCGGAAATTAATTCCTCATCAGCAGCACTAGAACCCAAACAAAGGTATTCCATAATTTCAAAAAATGTTTAAAATGGATAAAACCAAAAGAAATCCGAATAATCAGTAATATCAAATATATAGATAAGGACAAAACTACGATGGAGGGAGTTAATCCTTCGGTTTTTGAATTTACATAAATTTGGATAAAAGTAATTGAACAAAGTGTACACATGAGATATTATCTCATGTACAAGTCTTTTTTTCCTATTGATGTAGGATCGTCAACAAACATAACATTAACTGGCAAAGTGATCTTACAATCGCTGTCATATATTGCCCGACAAAAAGATTAACAGAAGAGACAATAACAAGGCAATCGTCGGTCGCTTCAAAAGTAGAAAAAATGGCATAATAAAATCCTGAGATGTAGGCACAATAAACAGATGATCAGAAAAGTAATTCCACATTACAAAAAACAAAAATTACCAAAATTTGAAAGTATGATAGTACATACATAAAATCCTGAGGAATTTGTCTCAAACACAAGTACATGTACATATTTCAGAGTTTTGCTTTATGTGTGTGTAGATCTTTTCGTCCGCAATGATCAGACACAAGTTGTTGAAATTGTCATTTTTCTACTTTTAAGAACCCAAGTCCGGTTATTTTATTTTTGAANTGAAGTCGTCAAGAGTAGAACAAACGCGTGCGAATCGTACCAGTTGAGAAATATAAACTCCGTAGGATGGGGCTAGAGGAACGTCGCCGTCAAGAAAAGGGAAATTAGTAATACTGAAATCAAAATCATCCCTTTTATCGTAAATTTTAGTTTTTATTTTACCAGAGTCAACGATGATAGTTAGATCCAGAAAAGGGCAATTCTTAGAATCATTATTAGCTTTATTAAGTTTATGTACATATTTCAGAGTTTTGCTTTATGTGTGTGTAGATCTTTTCGTCTGCAATGATCAGACACAAGTTGTTGAAATTGTCATTTTTCTACTTTTAAGAACCCAAGTCCTGTTATTTTATTTTTGAATGGTAACAAGTATAATGGTAAAGTTCGCAAGGTTTTAATTTGGCTATATTCGCAAGGGTTGTAAAGCCCGAAAATAGGAAAAATTTAAGTCCGTTTATTATCTAAACTTATTTATTCCTTCCATTCGCGAAAATTAATTAATCACTACCCCCCTTTTTAGAAAAAATCGTGAAATTTAAAAACCGCGCAAATTACCAGCTATACGGTATACTTCGATAAGTAAATATACCGCAGATAAAAACAAAGATATTAAAGCTAAACACAGTCAAATAGCAATGTTAAGAACCGCATAAATCAGACATAATTGTATAGAAGAATATTTCGAAACTGCCTTATAAATATTAGTAAGACATGTATTTATTCTCCAGAGTATAAGATGATATATATTGGAAGTTATATCATGCAAACTAGTGCCTTCTCAATACAAAGAAGCTACAATAATGACACAAGTCTAGACAGAATGGTGTAACAATGGTGTTACATAGCAGATACTAGCTTTATATATCTTATGAAAGAGTTAACAGAGATGTCTAAAATGCACAGTTTATGTAGATACAAAACAGAAGACATAATTTACTCACGTTGTGATGGTATAGTGTTTATATTTTACATATAACATGGAAGAAACAATAGATTACTGTATTCTCCCACCTATTTGTAGTTAGTGATATTTCCGTATTTTATTTTTGTCGTGTTTATGCTTGTCAATTCAAGTGTCTGTTCATTTGTGATATCCATACCCTCTTTTGCTGCATCACCTAAACTATCGGCCAAGTGCGAATCGACGAGATCATTATTATAGTCAAGCAATATATTCAATTGTTGAAAAAAAATCATTATTACTGTAATAAACATCATTGATTTTATTACAATTATAATTTCTTTATCGGGATCGTATCTATCGACTATAATAATGATCTCATCGACTCGCGCTTGTGCGATAGTGACTTATCCCTTTACGCTTGGTGTCTCTTCATTTGGAGTTTTTTCACTTGTGTTGTTGGATTATTTATCTCTTCGCCGTAGTTGTGTCGATGTGTACACTATAAAATTCAAACTTTATATCAGAGTATTTTTCTTTTATTTTAGGTTTACAATAAAACAACCTCTTTATGTAAAACAGTTAAATCGTAGTAAATTTATTTGGAACTTTCTGTCATTTTAAAGAGTTTTGTTTCATTGGTCACATTTTTGGTAAACAAAATGAATCACAATATTTATTGATAGATATATAATCTAACAATTATAAAACTTTAAAACACAATCTTTTGCAATCTTGTGGATTTTGCTTTTCAATTTATTCAATCTTTGATCCGTAAAGAAGGGACATTAATTGTTGAAATGACGTTCTGCAGTAACTGAATTTACTGTAACGTCAATCTCAACGTAAACATGAAACAGCATTCGAGAATTAATTTTGACAGCCTAATTTTTCTGTGACAATTATTCTACTAGTTTAGGAAAAGTTTGCACGTATTTTCCGTTTCAGGATATAAAATTTCTTTGCTGGATTTAACTGATCATAAAATACCAAAGTCATTGTAAAATTTAGGTTCTGCAGATGGCCATTTCGTCAACTTATATCCCTGCAGTGTAGAAAAAAACAAACATTTGGGAATAGATTGATTAATTAGTGTTTAACGTCTACTCAGTTTTATTTTCTGCTTAATCAAAACAAGGATAACAATACAGTTTTAACTGAGGATATCAGGAAAAGGTCATGCATGAGACGTCAAATTTGTACTGGTATAGAAAGGTGTGGAATAGAACAACAGAGAGTTAAAAAAATATTTTTTCAACAATTACATTATGAAAACCTACTTTTCAGCAACGTGTTCAATAGTCCACTTTCAAATTAGGCAAATGAAGAGAATATGTTTTCCTAATGCAGAAACTTTGTAGTTATGATCATGAACTTTAAACAAACTTTAGTCATTTGTCACATCAATTTCTGATATCCAGTGGAATACAAGTGCAATTTCAGTACGATTTTATAGAGAGAAACTATATTTGATACTGTAATGTAGATGAAAGAAGTATGCACCGTAAAGTGAATGAAAAAAAAGAGACTAAGAGAAAGTGTATGTAAAGAAACACCGATTTGTAAAAATATGTCGGAAACTAAGGCAAAATGGAGAAGAATAGCAAAGAAATTCATAGCAAATACTGTAAGCTTGTAGTGACGTGAAAACTTTAATTAAAAACTGATGGTCAGGACAAAGAAAGCGAATTCCAAAAACTGCAACAATAAAATACATTTATAATCGGGGTAATCATAACAAAATTATCGAAAAGAATTGTAAAGAGCCGAAATCCAAAGTGCAAGTACACAATACAAAAAATACCAACGTTGCGAAAAAACAGTAAATTCCATTATGCTGTACACGTGTTTCAAGGAAGAACCTCTCATCAGCAGCATTAAAATCAAATAATATGGAAAGCCATAATCCAAAAGTTGTCAAAAAAGAAGTACTCGTTTCCAAAAATATCGAAATAATAAGCCAAATCCAGTACCAAGGACATCTACCAAGTGCCGCCTCAGTATTTTTAAGGGGTTAGAATTTTTATAAAAACTGTAAATTTCTAAAACATGTACAAAGTAGGTGCAAAACCAGCGGAAAAATGTAAAAAAAATATAAAATGTGTAAAATCGAAACACTGATCCTGAGGTCGGAGGGGTGAGTCTATACAGACATACCAAGTCCGAGTGTGATAACTATTTTACATCCCAGCTAATATATAAAATGAAGGAACATCGATACATAATTCTTAAAATTATTTCCACGCTTATAATGTCATGAAATAAATATTTCATAGAATAATAATAATAATATATATCCTTATTGTGCCCCACAAAGAGTCTTTATATTTAAGAAATAATTCACGGGAGCGTGAATATATGGCGATTTTACCACGGATTGGCCCTTTATGCCTATATTTTACCCCTCGCGTGTAAATATATTCACGCTCTCGTGAATTATTTTGATTCTAATATGACACTTACAGGGTACAGAAAAAAATGAAATCATACTTGTATTCATGGGTGAAACAGCCATTTTACTCCGTAAAGTATGACGTTTTGTTCTATGACGCTGCAAAAACTGTCGTCAAACTGTCTATGACGTTATCAAGGGTACCGTCGATTGTCATGACAATACCCACGAATATATGCGGAGTTTACCATGGTTATGGACACAAGGCGACGTTAGAAACGATTTTTTAAAACGGTAGCTCCAAGGAGTTCGTAGTTTAGTAGGTAAGGCAGAAGTCTTGTAGACGAAACGACCTTGGTTCGAATCCCACTGTGGACTATGTTATATTTCAACGTTTTAAAATCTTGATATTTAAACATAAAATTTTCTCAAAATCTGGCCTTGACAAAAACAAAATAAAAAGTAAAAAATCCTTTGTTCTAACTGGGGTGAGATTGCTGGGGTGATCCGACTCAGATCACCCTTGCTAGAACAAAAGAGCTGGGATGTAAATATAAGGAATCAACAATAAAAGTGAGTAATGTTACAAAGATAGTAACAAAGTGGTAGGATTGAACTACATCTCCTGTATTGAAGTCACCGTAAGAAAACGACAATGATACGCTCAGTACAAAGATTTTGATATTTGTTTGTTCATTTGTAGATTGTACATCTTTTTGTTATTGTTTCTAGCTTAAATCAGTTGAATATTTGTTACTCATGTAATATATGTTATTCGGGAATCTTCACAGGGGATACGGGTTCATATTCCCTGTCTGTGTTTTATATTCCCTGAGCCGTCAGGCGAAGGGAATATAGGGCACAGACAGGGAATATGAACCCGTATCCCCTGTGAAGCCCGAATAACTTTTATATTCTGCTAGAAGTGCTGTAATTTTTCTGTTAAAAGCGTTTAAAAATTGTGATTTTGCTACCACGGGGATACGGTCTCATATCCCCTGTCAAGGTAACCAATCAAATCGCAGGATTTACCTGGATATTTTACTTCAGCAGAATACAAGGTAGTATAAAACATTGTACAAAATAAATGTGGTTTCAACACTGCAAACAGTTATGCTAGTTTGTTGTGTCATCTTTCTGCACTTGTGTCAAGGTTGTCTTTGTGACATTTATCTTTTATTGCATAGTCTAATGCCATATGATATATCGCAGACAAATAAACTTATAAATGGAATTTAATTTAGGAGAAGTCGTATTCCTCTTTTATATATGGTCAGTAACCTGTCAGAAAACCGAAGTCGTTGAGTTCGTATCAGTGTTTTATATAACGGAAGTTTTCTGTACGAGATGAAATGATTTCAGTTGGAAGTAAATGTTCTCACTAAGAGCAGGATTTCTATTCCATTACATTCTTATTGAATTTGATAATTAACTGTAGAAAAGCTATGGAATATAAAATGGCTCTTTTATTAGATTTATTCAGATAGCTTGATTCGCTGTTCTTTCCAGTTTTTGATTTATGAATAAATATTTTTTTTATTTGTCAGATGATTTTGCAATACTTTAATTTACTACAGTAACTCGCTGGAAACTAAATGAACTAATTCAACGTTCATGTGACTCATGTTAGGTCTATGTGAAACGGTTGCATTTTGAATGTTCTGTTGCTGTAATCAATAATTGGTGCTTAAATTTAAAACACGTTTCGTAATTAACTACGTCACATGGTGCCTGGTATCACGTATGTGACGTGTAACAACGAAATGAAAGAATAATCATAAACCTATCGCGACAGTACAAAAACCCCAGTACGGTTTAAACAAATTCAAATGTAATTTGAAATAGTCATTCATGGACTTGCAAACTGAATATTGTACTTTTCCTGTTTTAATGCCCAGTTTCAGTATAAGTATAAAATATAGTATTGTATTGTTATTAATGAGTCTCCCTTTTTTCTAACTATGAAAAACAGTTGTGCAATATGCTTGATTTTCTTATTGGTAATATATTTGTAACATTCCCAAGAGCTATTGATCAACACCATGTTGGTAAATCGGTGGGCACAAACTGTGCTCTTCTACTCGCAGACCTATTAGACTGAATTTTTCAGGGACTCGTAACATCTTGTAAAATAAAAGATGTTAGATCCTCCAATCTCACTTATATATATTCTTTCCCCTAATAACTAACCTCTTGCTAAATGGACCTCATCAATATATCATACAGAAAAAGATGAAGGAAACGACATAAACCGCTAGATTTACATCTTTTTTAGAACTTGCATCTCGAATTTGATTGATTAGTTAGAGTTTAACGTCCAATGAGCAATATTTCAGC
>MJUU01050060.1:2335-93360 GCA_002080025.1 Modiolus philippinarum
TAAAATTTATCCGCCCGCCCTAAATTGTGAAGATAATTGGATAAGAATCTAGGAATTATTTTATTATTGCCTTATGAGTATATTGTGATACTGCTATCTCAAACAAGAGCTGTCGCCGAATGGCAGACTTTCATACTAACGCACTACGACACAGGGTTACATTAGGGCAAGGGATAGCACAAAGTAAGTGTGGACGCAGTAAGGATTTGGACACAGGATTTCTGACAGAACTATTAATAAACGCATAAAATTTGATAAAAAAAAACACCCTACGTCAAAAATAATAAAACTTATGATTTTGGGCGTTGCCCCTTTTATCTCGGAAACTGTAAGAGCCAAATCAGATCTCTTGGCATACATCTGAAAACTCTTTCAAAGATGATTCAAATTAAAAAAATCTCATCCAAATCAGATGAAAAATAAGCAATCTACATAGCCTAAAAAAGTACCATTTAGTCCAAAATGGCTGCCTAAAAGCTTAAATCTATTGCCATATCCTTTTTTGTACTAATCAAGGCGAAAGCTGAGAAAAAAATTAAGAAAATGTTTGACGGACGAACGGACGGACGGAATGACGGACAAGGGTAAAACAGTTTACCCCCTCTCCATTGGAGCGTGGGTATAATAATTATAGTTTAATATCAAACGGTCTTAATAATAATACTACCACTACCAGAAAATGAGAGGGCTCCTCATCAGCCATCAACAAACAATCAGTTTCAATGCAGTCAAGTTGAGTAGTCAGTGAATTTCCATAGGAAACCTCAACTAAAAATAGAAGATACTCGTGTAACATAACACCATCCTTTTATATTTACTTGGAAAAAAAATCTCAAAGGATTCTGCAATCCAAGTTAAAATAAAATGGTGGCCTAAGTTACATAAGTATCTCCTATTTTTAGTACCTGACCCGAAGGGTCGTGTGAGCTTTTGCCACCAAGAAGCATCCGTTGTCCGTTAACTTTTCACATTTCAAACTTCTCCTACGAAATCAATGGGCCAATCAAGACCAAACTTGGCAGGGATGGTCTTATGTGGCCTCCTTTCAGAATTGTATCCGATGAATCCGCCGACCAACCAAGATGGCCGCCATGGGTTGAAATAGAAAGCTCTGCCAAAAAATCATTAAAAATCTCCCCTGAAACTCAATGGCTAAATTTGACTTAACTTTCTTGAAATGATCCTTAGGTAGTCATCTTTCAAAATTGTATCCGTCGGACCTGAGGTCCATCCAAGATTGCCGCAATCAGCGGACAAAGTGTTAATATAGGACCCTATGGGAAAATAATGAAAATTTTCTCGTCTGAAACTACTGGGCCGATCGGAGCGAAACTTTGATGGAATAGTCCTTAGATGTCCACTTTCAGAATTCTATTGAAGTCCATCAAACATGGTCGCCATCAGCGGACATAGTTTAAATATAGGACCCTCAGAGAAAAACAATTTAAAATCGTCTCATCCGAAACTATTTGGCAAAATGGGATCAAACTTTGATTGAATGGTAATTGGGTGGTGTGCTTTAAGAATCTTATCAGTTGGATCCGAGGTCCGTCCAAAATGGCCTCCATCAGTGTATATAATAATCTGTTATATCAAATTGGTAATCTGTTATATCAAATTAATAATCTGTTATATCAAATTAGAAAAAGTAAATTGTACGGCCCTAAAATTACAGTGTTCGCAGAGTAAACTATAAAGTCTCCCCCACTCCAACATAAGAATTCAGGGCATTACGAGAATCCCTTTAAAAACCTTGACAGGGTTTCCCCTTATAAATTAGTCTATACATATTACTACAATCAAAACATAACTTGCTGCAAAAATACGATTTTCTCAGGAATTCAATATTTTGGTATGGTTTTGAAGTTATATGACTTATAAATTTTTCATGAGGTTTCATGCAGCTTATAATGATAGAATCTGAGATATTGAAATGTCAATTTTACCATATGGTTCTGTAGTAATTTTAGAAAAACCCACCCCTATTTGACATCTCATATGTACCCTTAAGAATCCATATAAAAAATCATGTTTATTGCAGTAATTTACATAAAGGTTTACACTATATGAAGTTTTAACGTTTTGAGTTTAATATACTTGGTGATATGGTTCGGACAGGTTATTCAAATTTTGTTTTTTAACTCCACGCCCATTTTAGCCCTTGAATGTACCCTTTATAAACCTCTTTTTGAAGTTTTTTGTTAATTGCAAATCTAAACATATGGGATTAAATTCATGTAGAATTTGAAAAACGTGGGTATAATTCACTTACGGACAAATTTAGGAAAGAAAGAATAACTAATATTATTTGTGTTTGGATGCCAACACAAGAAGTCTCCCAAACGAACTCTCATATCAGAAATCTAAAGGCTTTTGATGAGATCAACAGATTCATAAACAACGTTTCGGACAAACATTCATACAATGTATTTGAGAGCCTTGAATTTCCCGCTTTTCCGGTTTCCAGTACAACAGCAGCCATTTATAAGTCTAGGAGACAGAAAAACCTATTCTACAAATGCTAGACAATTTTCCTGTAAAATTTCATCCAATTCTGAACATTTTTCAATTTTCCCGCTTTGTTACTGTTTCCATGGCAACAGTCGCCATTTTGAAGTCTTGGAGACAAGAAGGTAGCTCTGCAGATGATAGGCAACCTTACTGAAAAAATTCATTCAATTCTGAGCACTTTGATTTTCCTGCCTTTTTACCGTTTCCATGGCAACGAACATTTTGAAATCTTTGAGACAAGAAACCAATTCTCTAGATGTTAGGCAACCCTCCAATAAAATTTCGTTCTATTCTGAGTACTTTGATTTACCCGCCATTACCTTTGGCTGGAATAATAAAAAATAATGAAAAAAATACACGGAGGAAAAAAGATATTGGGACGACATAATATGAAACACAGTAAAAACAATATGTGTCCCCAAACTTCGTTTAGAAGACTTACAAGTAATCAATGTGTTTACAAAGCGAAACAGAAAAGACCCTGAAAGGACTTCCATATCGGATTTCTGAGCATTACGGGACCTCAATAAGATCAACATATCAATATATTACCTATAAGTTAGTCTATACATTTTGCTGAAATCGAAGCATAAAATACGTTTTTCATAAAATTTAAAAGTTCTTGTTTGGTTTCCATGGCAACTAAATGCAATATTATAAAAACAAAATTACTCAGGGGGTTCCCTCATTATCTAGCTTATAGAAATAGGTGTAATCAAAATATAATTTCCAAAAATACTATCTTTTCAAAATTTCAAGATTTTGGTATGGTTTCCATTGCGACCAGTTATTTTGAAATTTCTAATGCTGTAAACTTCTACCTTACATAATATATAACATTCATAGGCCTAGTAATCATAAATAGTTTTGGCCCTTGGAAGAGGTAAAAATCCCAAATTGTCAACTGCATTTAGATCATTTCCCGAGCGCTTTAATTCGAGGGAAACAACCACAGTGCAGTTGAAAATCTGGGATATTCACCGATTTCATTGGCCGTAACTGTTTTAGTATACCGAACAAACATTTGAAATATTATTCCACAGGCGTTGAAATTTTCTTGGAGTTATTTACCGGTGAATAGTTGGGTTATTCCATGGACATTGTAATTATGATAGGTTTTTCACTGCTAGTAACAATTATGATCGAAAATATCCAAATTATTTCATGTCACCTGACAATGTCTCAACCAATAGAATTGATCCTTTATAAAGTAAGGTATATTGATAGTCTGAGCTATGATAGAGGAACTTATAAAATGTAATTTCCCATACATCTAGATATAGGGGACTAACATTATACAAAATAAGAAAGCTCTACGTCTAATGGTCTCAGAGATCTGAATCGGACACGTTCAGCTGTAACGAGAATAGGGTCTGTAAGTCTCGTTCTACTTTCACTTTATAAATCCGGAAACTTATGACGTCAGTATGAAGAACGCATATTTATTCAGTCAACCGATTTCACTTCCGGGATATTTTCTCTCAACGTCAAAAAGTCTGGATTGATTAGACGCTTAACATTGGGATATCTCACATAGCTGGAAGAGGCTGGTTGATAGAGACTACGCGGCTTCAAGAAAATCGCTATTTTTATTTAATTTCTACCCAAATTAAGGTAATTAAGGTCATAATTCATTACTTTAAAAATATGCTGGTTCATAGAAAATGAGTTCCATGGTTAATTTGATCTGTGAATCGAAAGCCCCACAATTCCCACATAGTACTACATAAAGTATGGTACCCGGGAAACACGTTTCTCATTCATTCACGTTGGTCATGTGACGAGACTTACAGACCCTATAAAGACAGATGGAAGAAAAAAATAATATTAAGAAACGCAACAAAAACAATAAGTCTCCCAACTTCGTTTTGAGAGACTTAAAAGAGATCAAAGCAAAACAACATAAAAAACATAATAAAAATGGTGTTGGTTAATCCGTTCATTTCGGTGAAGCAAAATGAATTAGCCTTATATCCAAAGAAATATCTTTGTACAAGGTTATACATTTTTGTCAATTTTCACCATGCAACTTATTCTTACCCATAAGGTGATCTGCGTTTGGCTGGTGGTGATAATTGTAGACGAGGCAGATTAGAAATATATCATAACGGAGTGTGGGGAACTATTTGTGACAAAGGATTTGATAAACAAGATGCAAAAGTTGCATGTAGGCAGCTGATAGATAGGTATATATATTGTACTTTTCATAATGTCAATACCAATTAGAATTTGTATTCATTGATGGAATATCCCCTTAGTGAATTCAAGAAGATGAACTACAACAAAAGCTTGGTTTAAAATAATGACAGAAGAATACCGAAAGAACAAGGGAAGTGATGATTAGAACTAGAGGCTCAGATACTGAGCCTGAATCGCTCACCTGACAAAATGCTTACAGCAGGTGATGAAGGTGATGTTTATCCCATAGGATCCTATGTTAAAATATGTTCTGTGCTGGCAGTCTTGTTTTTTAACAGATGAAAACAAATAAGCAATCTTAGTTTGACTGAATTTGCTTCAATAATTTAAGCCCATGTAATGAAAAAAATATTTTACTATATGGATACCATTCTAAACCAAGTTCGATGCTGGGAGCTATTTTCTTCGTCGGATCCCAACAAAATGAGAAATCTTTGTAAAGGACCTTCCATGCAGCATTTCTGTAAAATTTGCTTGAATTTGCTTCAATAGTGTCAGAGCAGATGTTGGAAATGATGTTTTTCCCATAGGGTCCAATGTTAAAACTAAGATCAGCGCTAGCTGGCGGCCATGGTTTTTATTGGATCATTACAAAATGAGCAATCTTTGTGAAGGACCTTCCATACATCCTGTAAAGTTTGGTTGAATTTGCTTCAGTGGTTTAAGAGGAGAAGATGAAAACATTGAAAATGTGAATTTCCCATAGGGCCAATGTTAAACTAAGTTCCGTGCTGGCGGCCATGTTTTTTGTAGAATCGGAATAAAATGAGTAATCTTTGTAAAAAACCTTTAGTACATCATTCCTTTAAAGTTTGGTTGAATTTGCTTCAGCGGTTTCAGAGGAGTTGATGAAACATGATTTTTCCCATAGGGTCCTATGTTAAACCTATGTTCCGCGCTGGCAGCCATGTCTTTTATGGGATCGGAACGTGTAAAGGACCTTCCATACATCATTTCTGTAAAATTTGGTTGAATTTGCTTCAGTGGTTTCAGAGGAGAAGATGAAAATGTGAATTTCCCATAGGGCCAATGTTAAACTATATTCCATGCTGGCGGCCATGTTTTTTGTCGTATCCAAATAAAAAGAGCAATCTTTGTAAAGGACCTTTAGTACATAATTCCTGTAAAGTTTGGTTGAATTTGCTTCAGTGGTTTCAGAGCAGAAGATGAAAATGTGATTTTTCCCATAGGGCTCAATGTTTAACATAAGTTCCGTGCTGGCGGCCATGTTTTTTATCGGATCGGAACGAAATGAGCAATCTTTGTAAAGACCTTCGATACATCATTCCTGTAAAGTTTGGTTGAATTTGCTCCAGTGGTTTCAGAGGAGAATATGAAAATGTGAATTTCCCATAGGGTCCTATGCTAAACAAAGTTCCATGCTTGCGGCCATCTTTTTTGTCGAATCTGAATAAAATGAGCAATCTTTGTAAAGGACCTTTAGTGCATCATTCCTGTAAAGTTTGGTTGAATTTGCTTCAGCGGTTTCAGAGGAGCTGATAAAAATGTGATTTTTCCCATAGGGGCCTATGTTAAACCTAAGTTCTGCGCTGGCGGCCATGTTTTTTATCGGATCGGAACGAAATGATCAATCTTTATAGGGGACTTTCCATACATCATTCCTGTAAAGTTTGGTTGAATTTGCCTCAGTGGTTTCAGAGGAGTTGATGAAAATTTGAAAAGTTAACAGACGGACGGACGGACGGACGGACGACGGACGCCAAGTGATGGCAATAGCTCACACTGACCCTTTGGGTCAGGTGAGCTAAAAATCAAAGTCCAAAGACATGGCAAAAAAACGGCAACAGAGAAAAACTAAGACAAGGACGTGAGACAGCCACAAAGCACGAAAATAAAAAAGACGACATTAAGAAATAAAGCACTTATAGTGTGAACAATGGATTTGTAGCGACATTGTTTCATGTACATTTATTGCATATCTTTCACTTTTTTTCTTAATTTTTAGGTACAAAATGCAGGTTTTGTAATCAACAGTGCAATATTCGCATTATTTCATGCACTGAATGCATTTTTGTGTACTGCTGTTGCCATATCAAGGATCCATAGTATTTTTATCCATAGTATCCATAGTTTGCGCCTGTCCTAAGTCAGGAAATTTATTAAGCCTTTGTGTGTCTTGTCTTTTTTCTAGTTAGTTTACTTTATGTCTATAGGAATCTAGGATGATGTTTATTTCGCAGAACTTGATTACTCTTTATTCAGGGGCCGACTCCGACCTGTCGTTGGGTGTGAGGTTTTCTCACCGTTCATTGAAGATCTTATGGTGGCTTTGAGTTGTTATTACTCCCCTTTGGGTCGTTGTCTCTTTGACACATTCCCCGTTTCCCTTCTTTTTTCTATTAAAACGGAAACAATAGAACAGAGGATGCACTATTTACCGTCTCTCTGAAGACTGAGATTCCCTTTCAAACTAAACAATCGGTAGTTTTGATCCCGATTTTGTATTTATATGAACCTGTTTAAAGTGTCCTTAGAATAGTTCCGAATGTCGGCTGTAAATTTTTATTTCCCTAGATTTTCTTGCACAAATCAAACTCGGGAAACCAGTGACATTAAATATTGATCAAATACAATGTCAGCTAAATCCGTACAAGACAAATATGTACAGAAGACAAAATCAAAAGATAAAAAATAAAAATAAAAATCATTTACACAGGTAAAAAGTAACTACAACTTTCAATCCACTTTTAAATCCGTTTGCCATTTGGGAGACCTTTGCTTCGTTTTCTTTTACTCGGCCTTCCCGCGCTTGTGCATCCTGTCGATTGTGGTGCGATTCCTTTTTGGTTTTATAAGACTGTACAAAGTGGCTCAACTCTGACAGAATCTCACAGCAAAATTTCGGGCTATTGTGTCCTGGTAGTCTGCAAGGAACTGCTTTATTAGTAATAAGGATACTCTAAGGAATAAAATGTTAAATATCATTGACGCCACAGATGCCCCAGACATCCATAGCGATAAAGTGAAATTTTGTTTAAAGATAACAGGCTTACTGAAATCGTTAATTCGTATCAAATTTTGGGTTAAATTTTAGAATTTATTATATGCTTAGCAAAGATGTGTTCTGTTTTGCATATGTAATATAGTCGGTAGTTAACAGTCCATATCAACATACCAAGTTTGACTGACCATATCAGACTGCCTAGTTCTGAAAAAAAATCATATTAGCCCGATGATAATGTTTCAGTGACTGACGGACAAGCAGATAGACAGACAGATGGACAGACGGTTGGACAGTATTCCCCAACACGTCCATCTTACCAAGGGCGCATAAAGCAAGTTTACTTCCTTTGATATTATATCAACAATTATTAACTTATAGTTACATTTTACATATGTAGCATTTTAAACTATTTTCATGAAAATTTTAACGTCAGGTGGAACAGTTAGCTGTTTACCGTGTTCCATGCGCAAAATGATTGCGCAGTGCAACGTCACTTCATATTTTACCGGTGACGTCGGGTGTAGAATTTTTTTGTAGTCAAGATTTTTTTATTGTGTTTCTATAAGTTAATAAAACAGTTATTTCATGCCCCGTTTCAGGAAATAGCAAAACTATTGTCCCTCGATAATGGAAATGACTTGCAAACTGTTGCCTTCGACCTCTGGCCTCAGGCAACAGTTCACAAGTCATTTCCATCACCTCGGGACAATAGTTTTTGCTGTTTCCTTGAAAGGCATGAAATAACTGTATACTGCAACACTGAACTTGCTCAAAGATATATAATTCTCTAATTTGCTGTCAATTAACTAAACAAATGAAACAAAAGGGACATTCATTATATTATAAATGCTGGTAGGGTTTGTGGTAGTGAATTTACATGTATTCTGTACATTATTGTCATTTTACCAAAACATCTAGGAAAGGAATATAGTTTTCCTTCTGTTTAATAGTATACAGTTATTGACTGGGTCCGAAAACAACAGCTGTTTTGTTTGACCCGAGGACTGAATTGTTTGGATGAGTGCAAGAGTTTAGTCAGAGGATCAAACAAAACAGCTGTTGTTTAAGGACCCAGTCTATAACTGTTTTTTTTTATACCTTCTCACGTTCAATGTGTTTTAGTCTTTAAAATATATTTTATTGGTATATCCATCTGTATTTGGGTAACTGTAAACTTTCAGTTTTGTTAAATACGCTCCATTTCATCTGAATACAATTCACGACGCTATTTGGTTGTGCAGACGATAGGAGATCATGTGATATGGGAGTGATGATTTTGAACCAACCAAATAAGACAAGCGGTCAACAGTTCAATTCGGTCAACAGACTGAAAACTGTTGACTGGTCAACAGCTCATTTTTAGGTTTGAGAAATAAAACAGACAAATTATCGATTTTTTCAAAGCATTTATATAAGGGAAATATTATCATATGTTATTGTCAGTCCCTCTGGGCTGACACATACTGTTGAATCTAAGCTAAAAACCAGTGGAATGTTTCAAAAATTCTATCAATACTCTTTGTTTACTGTGCAGCACATCATGGAAATATGATAAAACCCCACAAAATTAATGGTTGGTAAATTTCACAATCATTGTATTATTTGATTATGTTTTAATTTATTTTCTATCATTTTTTTAAACTGATGACAATTATTATGTTTGTTTATGTAAGACCACGATAAAAGACTGTAGCATATAATTGTAAAAGATTATTGTTCAGAAATGTTTAGGTCATTAACGTTTTGAAACATTCCTTGCCTGTAAAGTCTATTTTTTGAATTACAATCACTAATTGGGTTACATGTTTACAGAGCCTGGGAGGTCACTATAGAGAAAATAATTATCACCCTCAGCTATAAAAATATCATATGGAGAAATTATGATCATTTTAAATGCATATTCATTGTATTTAAAGTAGAAAAAGAATCACGTGACTTATCAGCATTCTCGTCAACGCCGACTTCCTCAAACAGCTTTTATTGCAAAAAACACGGATATTTGGTCCTATCCGTTACTGTATTCTTTTTTAAAATCACTTTGACACTTCCTTATGACGTTTTCAATATCAAAACAAAACGTAAATTGGGAATTTTCAGAGATTTTTCTGATTTTATAAATTGATACATCTTCAAATTTGGGCATATTTATCTTCCGTGGGAAATTCGAGTTTACAAAGTGCATAATTGAGGTTTATAGCATTATTTTCTTTGGCACTCAAAGTTTTGTTGTCTTACCATGTAGACTATCTTTTTTTTGTTTTGTTTTTTTTTTAATGACGGCTTGCCAAAAATGTTCTGTGTTGGATTGTGTTTCCCTGATTCAGTCAAATGTTATACGGATTTTCCTTACTGGTCTCTTCCTTTGATCGATTCGGACTTTTGTTGTCAATTTTATTTTTTATTGCATTTTAACTTTGGCAATGAAGCTAGGAAAGTTGACGTTTTCAGCCATTCTGTCAAAATATTTGTGATGGGATGTTAAAGGATTTGCGCTTCGGATTTTCATAAGGCTTGGGAACTTTGAAATTACCTTCTAAGTCAATCTGACACGATTCGTTTGACTGCATATGAAATGTCCTATCAGAGTTTAACCTTGTAGGCCTATTTGATCTGCAACTCAGTTTTAAGCAAGAATTGCCACCCNCCCCCCCCCCCCCCCCCCCCGAATTTTTTTTTCGGAGACACAAAATGGTGCATTCTAAAAGCACTTCGTGTGGTCATTGCAAGAAATTTGAGACCAAATCGTTGTTATAACTTAGTAGTAAGTCTTCCACGGAAGACATTTGTCGCCTGCGTAATAACACTAAAAGTAAGTTACGTCAAACAGGAAGTGGGCATGCAAGAGATCCCAGACCCTCTTACACATTATAGGTCCCAATACTGATACTCCATGCCAAATTGCAGAAGGCAAGGATATCTGGTGTCTGAGAAAAACGTGACAGAAATTTTCGATACTCGAAAAATATTCTAAGTTCAGTCAAACAGGAAGTGGGCACACCAGAGATTCAAAACTCTATTACACGGTATAGGTCCCCATACTGACATTCCATGCTAAATTACAGAAGGCTGGGAGTTCTCGTTCCTGAGTAAAATGTGACAGAAATTTTTTGTGACACCAATCGACAAAAATATTCCGTCAAACAGGAAGTGATCATGCAAGAGATCCCAAACTTTATTACATGGTATAGGTCCCCATACTGATACTCCATACTGAATTGTAGAAGGCTAGGATCTGTGGTTCCTGAGAAAAATGTGACAGAAATTTTCAAGACGCAAAAAATATTTTAAGTTCCGTCAAACAGGAAGTTGGCGTGCGAGAGATCCCAAACTCTATTACACGGTATAGGTCCCAATACTGATACTCCATGCCAAATTGCAGAAAGCTCGGATACATATAGTTCCTGAGAAAACTGTGACAGAAATTTTTGTGACGCCGACGCGGACGACGACGACGCAAGACGACGGATAGTGATCCCTATATGTCGCCACTGCGTGAACGCGGGCGACACAAAAAGACACGATTGAAAATTTTGTTTTACTTTAGGGCTTTCAAAAACTGAAATGGCCATTTTGTGAGGAATTGAGAGAAATCAGCTTAAACCTGACATGCCTGAGGTGTGACAGACGAACATGCTATATGCCACTACAAAATTGATTGGACTTTAAAACAATGGACAAAGACACAATATTATTGGTAAATACATAACATATTTTCCGTTTTTTTTAATCAAAATCCATTGAGGCATACATGCATTTAAGGAACGGACGTAATTATGCAATGTCCGACGGACAAAATAATTCAAATAAACCTCAAACTTCTTACTAGTATTTGGGTAGATAAACACAACTGACACAAAATAAATTGCTCAACGTTTGTATGGGGGTATAAAAATCAGACACAGACAATTTTATTTCGGTATCGTAATAATCCACTGAGACAACGCCTAATCAAAATAGTTTCAAGCTTTTTTCTATGTCCAACGAGGACTTTACATATACGTTTTGAGAAGATTTTTGGTATGACAATCTGCAAAAAGAAAAAATGTGTCTCAGTCTGTCAATTTGGGATAAAAACTGGCTGATTTATGTTTAGGAAAAAACTACTACGTCCTCACTGACATGGAAATTAATTTTTTATTAAGACAAGACTGAAAAATGCAGAAAGTAAACTTCTGTTGTTTTCAAATCAAACAAGGCTACAATTGAAAATTTAGGCATGAAAGCGTCAGTGTATCTTTCAATTCAAATGAATTCATTGTATCTGTCAATGAATTCAGTGTATCCTTCAATGAATTTAGTGTATCTTTCAGTTTATTAGTTCTTTATTATATTCCCAAGTGACCTTTTCCGACGTTTCAACAAGTGATTTGGATGGTTCAAATTTATGAGAAGGGTCGGGATTATTCAATTTTACGTTCAGGATAGACGCAAGAGAGCCATCATATTTCAAAGAAGCTCGAAAGTCGGTTCATCCTTTATGTAAGAGATCACGAAATCTCCAAACACTTCCATAAAATTGTGCACAAAATGCACAGAATCTTCAAACACCTCCTTAAAAATTACACAGAATTACGCAGAATCTTCAGACATTCTCTAAAAATTGTGCGCAGAATTGCACAGAATCTCAAAACTCTCTCCAAAATTGTGCGCGGAATTGTGCAGAATCTTAAAACACTCCCTTAAAATTGTGTGTGGAATTGCGTAAAATCTCTAAACATTTCTATAAAATTGTGCACAGAATTGCGCAGAATCTTCAAATACTTCCTTAAAAATTATGCAGAACTGCCCAAAATCTTCAGACACTCTCCAAAAATTGTACACAGAATTGCGCAGAATCCCAAAACTCACTCTAAAAATTGTGCACAAAATTGCTCAGAATCTTAAAACACTTCCTTAAAATTGTACGCGGAATTATGCATAATCTCCAGGCACTTCCATAAAACTGTGCGTGGAATTGTGCAGAATCTTGAAACACTCCCTGAAAATTGTTAACAGAATTGCACATGATCTCCAAACAATTCCAATTAAAATTGTGCACAGAATTGCGCAGAATCTTCAAACACTTCCTTAAATATTACGCAGAATTGCTTAGGATCTTCACACACTCTCCAAAAATTGTACACAGAATTGCGCAGAATCCCAAAACTCACTCTAAAATTTGTGCACAAAATTGCTAAGAATTTTAAAACACTTCCTTAAAATTGTACGCGGAATTACGCATAATCTCCAGGCACTTCCATAAAACTGTGCGTGGAATTGTGCAGAATCTTGAAACACTCCCTGAAAATTGTTAACAGAATTGCACATAATCTCCAAACAATTCCAATTAAAATTGTGCACAGAATTGCGCAGAATCTTCAAACACTTCCTTAAATATTACGCAGAATTGCTCAGGATCTTCACACACTCTCTAAAAATTTTGCGCAGAATTGCACAGAATTTGAAAACTCTCTCTTAAAATTGTGCACAGAATTGCGCAGAATCTTAAAACACTTCCTTAAAATTGTGCACGGAATTGCACATAATCTCCAGGCACTTCCATAAAACTGTGCGCGGAATTGCGCAGAATCTTGAAATACTCCCTGAAAATTGTATACAGAATTGCACATAATCTCCAAACACTCACATTAAATTGTGCCCATAACTGGGCAGAATCTTCAGAGAGTACTCCCTTTAAATTGTGCGTGCAATGGCACAGATCTTCAGACAGAACTCCCTTAAAATTGTGCGGGCAATTGCACAGAATTTCAAGACACAGTGAAAGATTTAGGGTTATATTCAGGGAAAGGGTTAGGGTTATATTCAGGAAATGGCAAGGGTTATATTCAGGGAAAGGGTTAGGGTTATATTCAGGGAAATGGCAAGGGTTATATTCAGGGAAATGGTTATGGTTACATTTAGGGAAATGGCGATGGTCATGTTCAGTAAATGGGTTAGGGTTATATTCAGGGAAAGGGTTAGGGTTAAATTCAGGGAAAGGGTTAGGGTTATATTCAGGGAACTGGTTAGGGTTATATTCAGTGAATTGTTAGGGTTATATTCAGGAAATGGCAAGGATTATATTCAGGGAAAGAGTTAGGGTTATATTCAGGGAAATGGCAAGGGTTATATTCAGGGAAATAGTTAGGGTTACATTCAGGGAAATGGCAATGGTTATATTAAGTAAAAGGGTTAGGGTTATATTCAGGGAAATGGCAATGGTTATATTAAGGGAAAGGGTTAGGTTTGAATTCAGGGAAAGAAAGGGTTTGGGTAATAATCAGGGAAATGGTTAGGGTTTGATATTCAGGGAAAAGGTTAGGGTTATATTCTGAGAAAGGGTCAGGGTTTATTATATACAGGGAAATGGTTTAGGGTTTTATTCAGGGAATTGGTTAGGGTTTAATATTCAGGGAAAAGGTAGGGTTATATTCGGCATAAGGGTCAGGGTCAAATTCAGGGAAAGGGTTAGGGTTATAATCAGGGAACTGGTTAGGGTTATATTCAGGGAAATGGTTAGGGTTATATTCAGGAAATGGCAAGGGTTATATTCAGGGAAAGGGTTAGGGTTATATTCAGGGAAAGGGTCAAGGTTGTATTCAGGGAAAGGGTAGGGTTATATTCAGGAAAATGGTTAGGGTTATATTCAAGGAAATGGTTAGGGTTATATCCAAGGAAAAGGTCAGGGTTATATTCAGGGAAAGGGTCAAGGTTGTATTCAGGGAAATTATTAGGTTTATATTCAGGGAAAGGGTCAGTGCTATATTCAGGGAAATGGTTTGGGTTATATTCAGGGAAATGATTAGGGTTACATTCAGGGATAGGGTTAGGGTTATATTCAGGAAAATGGTAATGGATATATTCAGGGAACTGGTTAGGGTTCAGGAATGGTTGGGATTATATTCAGGGAAATGGTTAGAGTTATTTTTAGGGAACTTGTTAGGGTTATATTCAGGGAAACGGCAAGGGTTATATTCCGGGGAATGGTTGGGGTTATATTCAGGGACAGGGTCTGGGTTATATTCAGGGAACTGGTCAGGGTTATATTTAGGGAACTGGTTATGGTTATATTCAGGGAATTGGTTGTGGTTAAATTAAGGGAAAGGGTTAGGGTTATATTCAGGGAAAGGGTTAGGGTTATATTCAGGGAAATGGTTAGGGTTATATTCAGGGAAATGGCAAGGGTTATAACCAGGGAAATGGTTAGGGTTATATTCAGGGAAATCGTTAGGGTTATATTCAGGGAACTGGTTAGGGTTATATTCAGGGAAATGGTTAGGGTTATATTCAGGGAATTGTTTGGGGTTATATTCAGGGAAATGGCAAAGGTTATATTCAGGGAAATGGTTAGTTATATTCAGGGAAATGGTCAGGGTTATGTTCAGGGAACTGGTTAGGGTTATATTCAGGGAAATGGTTTGGGTTATATTCAGGGAAATGGTAAGGGTTATAATCAGGGAAAGGGTCAGGGTTATATTCGGGGAACTGGTTAGGGTTTTATTTTAGGGAAATGGTTAGGGTTACATTCAGGGAAATGGTTAGGGTTATAATCAGGAAAACGTTCAGGGTTATATTCAGGGAACTGGTTAGGGTTAGATTCAGGGTAATGGGAAGGGAAGGATTATATTCAAGGAAATGGTTAGGGTTATATTCAGGGAACTGGTTAGGGTTATATTCAGGGAAATGTTTGGGTCATATTCAGAGAACTGGTTAGGGTTATATTCAGGGTAATTGGAAGGGTTATATTCAAGGAAATGGTTAGGGTTATATTCAGGGAACTGGTTAGGGTTATATTCAGGGAAATGGTTAGGGTCATATTCAGGGAAATGGTTAGGGCATATTCAGAGAATTGGTTAGGGTTATATTCAGGGAATTGGTTGAGGTTATATTCAGGGAAATGACAAGGGTGATATTCAGGGAAATGGGCAGGATTATATTCAGGGAAATGGTTAGGGTTATAATCAGGGAAATGATCAGGGTTATATTTAGGGAACTGGTTAGGGTTATATTCAGGGAAATGGTTAGGGTTATATTCAAGGAAATGGTTAGGGTTATGAATCAGGGAAATGGTCAGGGCTATATTCAGGGAACTGGTTAGGGTTATATTGAGGGAAATGGTTAGGGTCATATTCAAAGAACTGGTTGAGTTATATTCAGGGAAATGGTTGGGGTTATATTCAGGGAAATGGTTAGGGTTATAATCAGGAAAATGGTCAGGGTTATATTCAGGGAAACGGTAAATGTTTATATTCAGGGAAAGGTTAGTATAAAAACTGTCTAATGGCTTTAGAGAAACTGCGCAATTCTGCGCTCAATGTATATAATCTGTCTGATGGCTTTAGAGAAACTGCCCAATTCTGCACTCAATTTATATAATCTGTCTGATGGCTTTAAGAGAAAGTGCACAATTCTGCGCGCACTATATAAAAACTGTATGATGGCTTTAGAGAAACTGCGCAATTTTGCGCTCACTATATAAAAACTGTCTGATGGCTTTAGAGAAACTGCAATTCTGTGCTCAATGTATATAATCTGTCTGATGGCTTTAGATAAACTGCGCAACTCTGCGCTCAATGTATATACTCTGTCTGATGTCTTTAGAGAAACTGCGCAATTCTGCGCATACTATATAAAAACTGTCTGATGGCTTAAGAGAAACTGTGCAAATTTGAGCACACTATATAAAAACTGTCTGATGGCTTTAATGAAACTGTGCAATTCTGTGCAAACTATATAAAAACTGTCTGGTGGCTTTAGAGAAACTGCAATTCTGTGCTCAATGTATATAATCTCTGATGGCTTTAGAGAAACTGTGCAATTTAGCACTCAATGTATTTAATCTGTCTGATGTCTTTAGAGAAATTGCGCAATTCTGCGCACACCATATAAAACTGTCTGATGGCTAAAGAGAAACTGCGCAATTCTGCCCTCAATATATATAATCTGTCTGATGGCTTTAGAGAAACTGCGCAATTCTGCGCTCAATGTATATAATCTGTCTGATGGCTTTAGAAAAAATGCGCAATTCTGCGCACACTATATAAAAACTGTCTGATGGCTTTAAGAGAAACTGCGCAATTCTGCGCACTCTATAAAAAATGTCTGATGGCCTTAGAGAAACTGCGCAATTCTGCGCTCAATGTATATAATCTGTCTGATGGCTTTAGAGAAACTGCCCAATTCTGTGCACACTATATAAAAACTGTCTGATGGCTTTAGAGAAACTGCGCAATTCTGCGCTCAATGTTTATAATCTGTCTGATGGCTTTAAAGAAACTGTGCAATTCTGCGCTCAATGTATACAATCTGTCTGATGGCCTTAGAGAAACTTCGCAATTCTGCGCACACTATATAAAAACTGTCTGATGGCTTTAGAGAAACGGCGCAATTCTGCGCTCAATGTATATAATCTGTCTGATGGCTTTAGAGAAACTGCCCAATTCTGCGCACACTATATAAAAACTGTCTGATGGCGTAAGACAAACTGTGCAACGATTTATATAAACTGTCTGATGGCTTTAGAGAAATTGGGCAATTCTGCGCACAGTACATAAAAAAATGTCTGATGGCTTTAGAGAAACTGCACAATTCTATGCACAATTTATATAAACTGTGTGATGGCTTAAGAGAAACAGCGCAATTCTGCCCACAATTCATGTAAACTGTGTGATGGCTTTAGAGAATCTATGCCATTTTGCATACAATTTATGTAAATTGTCTGATGGCTTAATGGAAACTGTGCAATTCTGCGCACACTATATAAAAAACTGTCTGCTGTCTGATGGCTCCAGAGAAACTGCGCAATTCTGCACACAATTTTTATAAACTGATAGCTTTAGAGAAACTGCACAATTCTGCACACAATTTATATTAACTATCTGATGGCTTTAGAGAAAATGCGTAATTATGCACAAAGATTATAGCAAATGTGTGATAGATTTAGAGAAACTACATAATTCTTCACAGAGATTATAGAAACTGATGGCATTAGAGAAACTGCAATTTTGTGCACAGTATATGAAAGCTGTCTGATAGATTTAAAGGAACTGCGCAATTCTGTGAAACTGTCTGATGGCTTAAGAGTATCTGTAAAATTGTGTGGCCTAATCTTAAGGTGTTTAATTGAATTTAAAATTTTCGTGATCTCTTACATGAAGGAATAGCCCGAAAGTCCGTCTTGTTTTTTTCTCACCATACTAAAGACTCGTTCTTCTTCCGCATTACTGTGTGGAATGACTAAAACCACCTGAGCAACTTTAAACAATAAAGGCAGTTTTGACCTTATGTACATTGACCAAATAATATCCATGTGCATCTGCTTTTCATGACTACTATCTTCAAGTTCAAAATAGAATTCGGCCTCTTTCAGGATAGCCTCTGGTACATTGGGAAGTATTTGGTTCTCTTAAAACTGGTCTAAAAGTTCGTCCATTTCACGAGCATTGAACTGCAGTACACGAGGGAAACTTTGTTTGAAAAACTCAACACTCTCAAAAGAAGCTTCCAATCTCTGATCAAAATTAATAAACTTAGCATGTTTTAATAAGTGATCATTAAAAGGAAATGTTTTGATTATATATTTTGCCGTTTGGATATAAAACTGGACCACTGCTTTTAAAAACTTTTTTCTCTGTTGTTTACTGATGTCCCGTTCGTTCTCTAATCTTTTAAGAGTAACGTCCGTGGCAAAGCCTATTGCACCCTTATCTTTCTCTACGTCAATTAAATTTTCTGGATTGGAAAAGTCAATTTCCAGAAGAGAGGTAGAATCTTTAATGGCTTTGGTTTGACAAACTTTTTGACCAGTTTACGCGAGAGATATTGCATTTGACCGACGAGTAAGTGACTCAAAGGTTCTTCCCTTTGCAAAAACAAACTGAAAGATATAAACCGTTGCAGCACGAACTGGTGAAACATTAAGGGAGCAACTATTTGATTTTTTTTTTGGGGTGGGGGGGGGGGNGGGGGGGTTTGGTCAAGTTAAAAAAAAAGGCAGGACGGTTACCTATAGAAAAAAAAATCCAGGATGACTATCCCGGTTAATCCAGGTCAGGCTTGGAACAAAAATAAAAAGCCAGGATAGAAGTTACACACACACACAAAAAAAAATCCAGGATGAAAAATTTGACCATATCCCCCCCCCGAAATCAAATGGTTGCTCCCTAAACACAGTTCGGTCATTGGATCTTCAAAATATTTTGTCAGTCGTTTAAACCTCGGCTGTTTTTCTGCTCTCGATAAAAAATAACTTTTAAGCGGCTGGTACATTTGCAAAGTACGAGTTACGGCCTTTTCCAAGCTAAAGCCAACGCGTTGAGACATATTTTAAAATTTGTTTGTAGCTAGTGTAGCAAAATGAGCAGAATTTACTTAATTCGTTTTGTGCTTTTATCAAACCAATAGTATAAATCAACAGCTAAATCTTCTATGTCAAACCCTGATACACCGGAGAAGATACCCCGCCCTTCCTAGCTGCATTGTGGGCCATGTGACATGGGCAACATTCAAAATAAACATCAGAATTTTCTCAACTACTCTACTTCTGATCGAATTACGTATACCCATGTTAACGGACGCATTGTCGCCGAGGACGCTACACAATTATCCCATGAAATTTCATTTTCTGAAATAACAGAGTGCATTTTCTCGAAAATATCTGCAGCATAAGCCCCTTTGGTGGTACACATGTCAAGAAAATTGTTTGTCACTTTATTCAAGTTTGTATCAAAAATTTTGACTGTTAATGGGTTCATTTTAGTCAGGTCGGAATCGTTACTTCCATCTGTTGCCAGGGCATATGGGTTGGTTTTCTTTTTTGATACAAGTTCAACATGAAAACTTGGTGCCAGTGCTCCGATAACGATACAAAAAGTTTTAGTCTTTGCACATTGGTATTGTGTTGCTATCTTTGAATCTGGAGATATGCTCCTGAAAAGTGGCCCACAATTATCCGCAACAGCAATGGGTAGGTTGTTTTCGACAATAAAGTTGGTCATCAGGATCCCTGCCCTCGAGGTCTGATATGCTACAGGGTCACTTTTAGGTAGAAAGTTTAAAGTACTTTGCTGGCGTGAAGCTTTTACCCTACTGATGTAAGAGTTTGATATTATATGGCGTTTTATATCAGCTTCACCCTGATGGGCACAACTGAAATCCCAGGCACAAGGAACACATACACACACAAAAAAATTGTGTTGGAACATGACGAAGACTTTACTGGGTATATTTTGCACCATTGAGGATCAAATTTTGTGTTGTATGCAGCTGCGCCGCTAAGTTGTTTCGGTCTTTTTTAATTGGGCTGTGAACGTCTTCACTTGAACTGTCGCGCTCCATGATACTTTTGTAAACAAATCTGGCACCTTAGTAGATATTATTGAAAAGAACCAGTTTTATTAACAACATATACGGAACAACTCCGAAGTCCAGTTTTCTAATCATGAAAAGATCGTTTTTCTGTTTGAAATTTATTTTTTCTCGAAAATTTAAAAAAGCGTGACATTGAAAGGGGTGAGCATGAGAGCGTGATTTGGGATCGGAAAGCGTGACTTTCACGCCGAAAGCGTGAGACTTGACAGGTCTGTGCTTACCAAATACAATGGAATTCCGGCACACGTATTTGACTCTGTAATAAAATATGCAAATGAGCAAAAATCACAAGATTTTTCCATATGTAGTTTCTATAACGAGAATTAGTTGATTATGAAATTTTCACATCAAGTTAAATAAATTTTGCAAATGTTTGAAAGCGAGGCTTGCCGAACTTTCACAATTTGAAAATGTATTTAACGAAATGTGAGAAATTTCATAATAAACGTGTTTAAGTTGTGGAAACTGTTTCTCTAATGACTGGGCGAAAAACACCAAGGATTGTATTCCGAATAAATATTCTCCTTAGCTCAAAACTACTGATCATTGTTAAATAATTTTCAATCCTTGATTTATTTTGAATTTCATATATGTACGTAGTTTACTGTCTGAACACTTGGTGATTTGTTTCTTTCATGATATTATATATGCCTCTTTTAACTTTGCCTTTACAAAATTTTTTGAAATATTTGTTTTATTTGATTCTGAAATCTGGGGAATTTTCTGTAAGATGCTTTGAAGTGACCCATACCATGAGGGTTTCTTTTGGTTATATAGCTTTTTAGACTGTTCATATGCATCCTTTAAAAGGGGGAAAGATTCTAAATTTTCTAATCTAATCCAATAGTTAATGAGAGATTTAACTATATGAAATTGTAACGGAAAACGACCGAGTTCTGATAAAACAGCAAAATTAGTAGTCTTTTCATGTACACCAAGGAAAAATTTACAGAATTGATTGTGCAGCTTCTCACATACAATGTTAGAGTAAATTTTGTCCAGCGTTATACTTCCATTCCTGAATTTAGCTGTAAAAGGATTAAAAGATCCCTATATTTCACTACCATAAAGTAAAATGGACTTTACTGTGTGATCAAATACATGTAAACTAGTTTTTACGTTTGGGTACAGAGACAGAAAATCTTTCTGTAATTTGAAATACGCTTTTAAGGCTTTTTTGTACAATTCATGTTGAGCCAAGGAGAAGCTGCCTGAAGCACTGAAGTATACACCTAAATATTTACAATGCTGTACGCAATCTAATATATATTCTATATACTTAAAATTACAGTGAATGTGTCTGCCTGCCTTGTTGAAGGCCAAAACCTTAGTCTTATTCGGATTAACACTAAGACACCAATCATTACAATATTTATCCAAAATATCAAGTTTGGATTGAAGACCTTGGGCAGTTGATGATAATAGAATTATATCGTCAGCATACATTAAACAATTTAGAGGTTTATCATTTAACAGAACAGGGTCTGGTGTGTTTTGTAGATAATCAGGCAGGTCATTAATAAAGATATTGAACAATCTGGGGCTCAAATTATCCCTTTGTCTGACCCCCAGTTGAACAGGGAAAAAATCTGTTACACTGCTCTGAAGTTTAATGCAAGATTTACTGATCTCATACATTCTCTTAATTATTGCCTGCACCAACTTTTAATAGCTTGATTCTATTCATGTATGTATAACTGTGTCAAAGGCTTTTTGAAAGTCAACAAAGCAGGCATACACCCTTCCTTCTTTTGAACTGCAATAATCATCCATTATACATTTTAGTATAAACATATGGTCACTTGTTCTAGCCTTTCTTGTAAACCCCACCTGACACTCATTGATAATATAACTTTTTTCCAAAAAAGGTCTAATCTTTCATTTAGTACACTATTAAAAAGCTTCCAAAAAGAGTTTGTAACAGCAATCCCTCTATAAGTATTTGGAACAGTAATACTGTTTGCTTTATGTATCGGTGTGACATATCCCAGAGCCCAGTCCCTCGGGTAATTCCCACTAGAAAGACAGGCATTAAATAATTTGTGTATTCTTGGCACAATACTCTTTTGTGCACATTTCAACATATTATTTGAGATGTTATCTAATCCCGGTGATTTATTAAGCTTTAACTTAGAGATTGCTTTGAAAATTTCCTCTTGACTAATAAGCATATCAAGTTCATTAAACATCTTTTCCTTTTCTAAAGTGTCAAGTAGAGTCTCAAGCTGTTGAATGCGTTCCTTAAACTCTCATCTTTAATTTGGTTCAAATTCTTAAAGTGAGATTCCCAAGTAGATGGATCAACCGCAGCACTCTTTTGCTCTTTTTCTTTGAATTGCCTAAGATCATTTACAAGACCCCAAAAAAAGTTTTGGATTATTGTCTTGCAAAGATTCTAATTGAGTTAGTATAGACTGTCTGTGTTGCTGAGTATACTTTACCATAATTAATTACATTAAAACGTAATTTTGTGAGGTCTTTGTCAAACCATTTTTTGTTTTTAGGTTTTTGGGTCGATTTTGGTAATTTGCGTCTCTTAAGCGAGGCATTTGCTGTACTTAATATTATTTCAGTAAGTTCTGTTGTTGCTCTATCCACTAAGTTTTGAGAACCATCAATGATTTTCTCACAAAATATCGACAGTTTTGTTTGTATATCTGTTGAACACATTGCAAGCTGGAAATCGTGGGAGGAGTCCTCTGACCAAATAAAGTTTGGAGTAATAGGATAAGTGTTGTCATTAACTGATTTTTGTACAGTGTCATACTTGGCTGACATTGTTCGTTCCAGCTTACAATGAGTGTCAGACAGAGTGGGAACAAAGTCTGAAACTTTAAAATGAAGAACCTGATCCAAGATACCCTCCGATACCATTACATAATCAACCACACTAACTCCATTTGGAGTATAACATGTAAAGTGGCCAAACATATCCCCAAGGACCCGGCCATTGAGAATTCTTATTTGATGACTTAAACAAAGTTCAATCAAATCTTTACCCCTTGTATCAATGACGGTGTCCGAGCTATATCTGGGTAATAATTCTCTATCTACAGGATAGTTATCAAATAAGGGTTTGTGTTCAGAGTCATCAAGCATAATAAATCAGGTTCCTGGGCAACTCTGACATTAATATCCCCACAAAGAAGAATGTTGCCCAACTCCTGAAAGTCAATTAAATCTTTTTCAATACAATAGGATATCTTTGTCCAGTCCCTGAGTATATGCTGAGCCACTTGGTGGATAATAGACGACACAAATATACAAATCTTTACTGGAATTAAAAAAGTCTTTCTCTAATTTAACCCACTGATATTCAGGGTTATTATTTTTCAAAATTTTAACATATGGTTTAATTTCAGGTTTACGCAAAATTGCTAACCCACCAAAATGACGTTTATTGTGTTTTGATGCTTGTCTACATATTGGATGGTAATGGAAAGGACCTATATTGAAAATATTTGCATCATATCCAAGATGTTTTTCAGCTAAAAAGACCGAATCAAACTTAGATATTTCTTTAAGAAAGAGTGGATCTGTGGTTTTGTCATTATTTTTTGAAATTAGCCCACCTGTGTTCCAAAAACACATTTTAACAGATGTATATGTATTTTGGCTTGTTTTGATTGGCATTTAAAGTATTACTGTTAAAAAGTATGTATATATACTGAGAGAAAGAAAAAAAATATATATGAAAAAGGGGGGGGGGGTGGTAGAGTTACAAATACCTCCAAGGTTAAATTAAATTGAAGGTTATAATGTATGATTTGGCTTTTCTCCCTGATTCCTGTAATGTAGTATAATTATTCACAAAAATATGACTTATAAAATATTGCTATACAGATATACTGTCAAAAAGGTAATAATGAAAACACTGATATTAACTATATCAATAAAAATAATTTTAAACAGAATTTTATATTCATAGATCTGATTGTGCATTTCAACGTCGCTTTTGACCTCTTCCTCTCGAGTCCCTTCTAGATTGCGATCTGCTTCTGGATCGTCGCTGGGGCAAGGGAATATTTAATGCTATGTGCACAGCTCTTTTGATGTTTTCCGCAAGAAGTTACTGTGTTCAGCAAAATATATGTTGTCAACACCAGTAAACTTTTGTTTTAGAAGCACGTTGATAATATGACCATTTGTTGAATTGTTCATTGAGTCACACCTCGGTGTAGTGAATGAGATTACAGTCTTTATAAGAGGCCATTTAGCACAGATGCTTGAGGTTATAGCAAATAATTGATCAACACACTGTTGCGGTCTTAGTTGTTTCAAGTAATTGGTCAAAGAATGGAGAACTATAACTGACGGCGGACTTGTGAGTGTTGATAAGTAGGCAGCAGTGTCTTGCAATGTATACTTTATCTCCTTGTAGACCTCTGCGGCATTTGTTAGTTTTTCGGCTGTTATACCTTCAACATTAGACGTGCCTTCAATAAGCACAGCTGGTAGCTTGTTCGTATGATGTTCTTGAACGGTCGTTTCTGGCTTGGTATCAACATGGAACATGGACGACATATTCATCTTTAGTTGAATGATCTCATCTCTTGACATGTTTAACTTTGCTGATAAATCTCACGGACTCTGTTAAACTATCAATTTCTTCGTTTTTTTCTCTCAATTTTGATTCTAAGCGTTCTTGATCATTATTATGGTTTGCAATATATTTTTTGTGTGTTCCCGAGCATCATGTTATAATTCACGCTCATTATTTAGTAGCTACTCTTGTTGTTCTTCTTTGAGTAGTGAATTGCTCTTTTCCAGCTTCAGATTTGTTTTCTTCTTTTAAGTTGTGGATTGTTTTCTCTAGAGTTGATATAGTGTCTGTGTGGTCTGACTTTTGCACTTGCTTCAAATTAACTTCAGACTGAGCCTGTATTACTTTAACTATTCTATCGGTATTGTCAGAATTTCCTTTTCAACTTTTAAGATAGCGTCTGAAAAAACTGTTTCAAGTCGCAATAGATCTGATTTCTCAATCATATTTGTATTTAAGTCACACTGACATGATGCATGCACAAAAGAACGTGTTTCTGTTACAGAATGTGGATGCATGCTATTTGTGTCAATTTCAGGTTGCACACTTATTTGTTTTAGCTTAGTGTCATCTTTTGACATACATGCAGACATGGCTTCAGTCTGTAATAGTACTCTTTGGTCACTAGATGGGGACATTAATGGGCCGGACAACTGGTTTGCAAGTGACAAAAGGATAGGAAAGTCTATATTTTCAAAGTCTTGGTGACGATTTCCCTTTGCCTGTATTAAACCAGATTTGATGAAGAATGTCACTTTGTACAACCTTATCGCTTTTCTTCCCCATGATTTCATAAAAATATAGGTTTAAAACTTTGATCCATGTCTGGATTCTCTTGTGGGTGGTTCTGAAAGCTATCATTCTATCTTCTTTTTCATAAATTGACGAATCAATTAGCTCAAACAAGCAGCGATTAGCTTTCTCTGTACTTGGTTCGATAACCTTCGATGGGAGACAATCCGCGGAGTAATGTTGTTCGACAGTGTCATTTTGAAGAATTGTCTGGATTTCTGGGTCGTTAATGTTCATAGACATTTCAGTGATTTTACTGTAATTTAAATATACTATAACTCTTACAGAAATAATATTTTATCAGTAGAAGTGTCTTCGAAAGTTAAGAATTTGCTAATACAAATTCTTAAACTTGAAAACATTTTAGATTCCAGCGGTTTTCATTTCAAACACTATAACTGGGGTAGGAATTTCGCTACAAGTCCACGTTTAAACATTTAAGCTTATTCAAAAAGTGAAATTCGTACATCCACCACAGGAAAAAAAATTCTAAACATGATAGCTAAGATATTGCTCCTTTTTTTAACATTTCTTAACGAACATTGTATTTAAATCATATATTCCAATCTATTGATGCGACTAGCAAAAAAATTACCAAGGGCTAACCCTAGCTTTTTTTAAAATGCAAATCTTGTAAGGTATAACAATGTATCATGTCAATTACCTGTTCTGATAAAATACACAGCGATTACATTAGTATATCGTAGAAATAAATATAAGGACGAACATATACATGTATTATATGAATAAATATACCATGCACAACGTGTATTTCATAGTAAATGTAAGCACCTCGATAAAGAATAAAATGGGTGTTTCTCTATATGAAGTACAACAAGGCCAACCCGTAGCACTGCCAGACAAATATCTACGACAAGTCAAACAGACTGAAAAACTGGTTAAAAAAAATATACAACTACGAAAAGGGAAATCCCATACACCCATACACCCGAAATAGAAATGAATTACTTAATTTGTTGATATATTTATTGCTTTTAAAATTTGATGTTATGAATGAGATATATTAGCGTTTAAAAAAAAAGAAATAAATTTCAGAACACAAGCAAAAAGATGAATTCTACTCAGACCGCTGCAAGGGACCGTTTTGAACGTACTATGAGGTATGAACACAACCGATTGTTGAAGGCCTCATGGTGACTTCAAGATGAAGAACAACAATAAAAGCGTTGTGCCATTGCTTGGTATTACCATGCATTTGTAAAGACTTTGTCACTTGTGCCTTCATTTGTTAAATAGATCTTTCAAATGCGGATTTTGAATGCAACGAGAACACACACGCTACAAGATACACGCAATGAACGAGACCTGAAAAAGATGCACAATGAACGCACACGATTTACACGATGAACGCTAACGATTCACACGATGAACACTTTTTGGAGAAATTTTCCATCTCTGTACAAAGCAAGTTTCACAGTAGACTTGATTAGCGCCCTATGTTTGTCTATATGCTGTAATTGTTCGCTAGCTAAGGACGCCATTCGGGTAACGAATAAAAGTGCTTGTAAGAGCGCTTCGCTAATTATTTTCTGTTTGTTGATCATCCCGCATCTATGCACTCAAAAAACATGTATGTAGTTTTGTCCGACCATTAGCAATAATTTCGCTTAAACTGGTTCTAGGGCCCGTCTTGAACTTACTATGAGGTTTGTTGAAAGCCTCATGGTGATATTCAAGAGGACCAACTATAATAAAAGCGTTGTTCCATTGCTAGGTTCTAACATGTATTTGTACTTTGTAGCGACTTTGTTTCATGTGCATTTACTTCATATCTTTTGATTGTTTATTTGAACATAAACTGTGCAATATTTGTTTTCTTTTTTTTAAATAACAAAAACAAGTAAACTAAAAAAAGCGACATTTAGATATATTGAAAACTGTATGTGATAGCTAATGAAAGTTACTCTAAGCGTAATTTGTTTGCGTTTTTTGTTTTGTCCCTGTTTGTCCGGGCTTTTTCTTACATGAGCATATGTTAAAAAGTGCCTTGATTCATTGATTTTGATTTTGGTTCTAAAAAATAAATTTTTCGCTTTTCTCATAGAGGGTACATAATTTTTTTTTCCGACCAGGACAACCTATAATTTTTTTATTAGGAAGTTTTTTTTCATTTGTACATATACTGAAGACATGTCTTTTTGTGCCTTGATGCATTGATATTGATTTTAGTTCTGATAAATATATTTTTCAATTTTCTCATAGAGGATACATATTTTTTTCCGGCCAGGACCACCTGTAGTTTTTATTTAAGAAAGTTTTTTTTGCAGATCATTAATACATTAACAATAAAGGGATATGGAGTAAATGCAAATGAAACTAAATCTCTACAAATACATGGTAAAACCAAGCAATGGAACAACGCTTTTATTGTTGTTCTTCATCTTGAAGTCAACAATGAGCATTACTCGTACCCCTAGCACCGGTTTGAGCGGAATTCATTGCTTATTGCTGAGAGCTTTTTTTCCTTTGATCCATGGATGCGGGATCGTCAACAAACATAAACTTAACTGGCAAAGTGTTCTTACAATCGCTGTCATCCATTGCCCGACAAAAAGACTTGGAGGAGACGATCACAACATTTAAACAACCACAGGGCACTCATCGAGCAAATTGTAAGAATACTTGGCATTATAAAATCATGAAACGTGGGCACAACAAACAGGTGGTAAGAAAAAACAATTTTATATTACAAAAAATTAAAAGCAAAATTTGAAAGAATGATAGTGCATCCATATGAGAATTTCTCCCAAGAACAAGTACACCGTTTTCAGCCATTGTAGGTGTTTCCTGTTATCGATTTTTTAACACAGTTAGAGCATAGAGCACATATATTGAAGACATGCCTTTTGGTTTTTGATTTTGGTACATTTTTATAAAACAAAAATATACATTTTTTGAAATTCATTTTTAAAACCATTTGACATAGAGGGTACACAATGTGTCCGACCAAAAAATCCTACAGTGTCAATGGTAGGGAGTTTTAATTTGATAGATCATTTGTATATACATGTATACTGTAGATGTGCCTTTGTGCATAAATTTAGATTTTGGTGCATTTTTAGCCGAAAAGTGTACATTGTTTTTTTGAAATCCAGAACCACTGTCACTTAAAGTAAAGATCAATATTCTTTATGAAATTCTTTGAGTTGAATGAGGAATTTCAAAAGTGGTATTTCTTAATGAATCTGATATAGAGAGTACACAGTTGCTGAGGCAACACTTCCTACAGTTTATATGGTCAGAGCTTTTATTTTGCAGATAATTTGTATGTATATTGAAGATGAGCCTTTTGGTATTGATTTTGATTTTATGCATTTTGTGAAAAGTAAATACAAAAATACCAAAGTTGCAAAAGAAATGGTAAATTTCAATATGCTGTAAACCTGGTTTGAAGAAGTAACATCTCCTTAAAATATACATTGATGAAATCAGTTTTTGTTTTAATATATGGACAAAATATATTTTGTAGGGCTATCGTTTGCGTCTTACAGACACAAACATCATTAATTATAAATCACATTTAAATCTAAACCTTGGTCGATGGAATGTCATCCTCTAGTTTGGTATTTTTTTTTTATTGTTCGTAAAGCTTTAACAAAGCCTGTTTTTCAATGCTGACAATGTTGAGTGTGTAGGCTCATTGGCACAACTTAAGACTTCCTTGGTAGAGAATAAAGATGTGCTCAATCAGAAGAAGATGAAAATGAGGTCTAAAGCTTATCACGTAAAAATTCATGACTAATGACTTTATATGTACAATACTAATCAGCAAAGGAAACGTCCATCTACTATGATCCTCAGTATATTTTCTAATAGGGGTGAGAGAACTAAAATTATTGTTTTATTTTTGAAGAGCAAATTTTATTCGTTCCTTGCAGAATTTGTAACGACAAAATGAGAGATATTTTTAGAAACAGTGGTCTAAATACTCTCGCGGATTTCAACACAAGGTCAGTGGCGGTCCGAAATAAGTTTTCATTATTTGTTGATAAAACCAATACATTTTTGGTAGCCTATCCAGAACCACAAAGTTTTCTATGAAAAAATAAGGTCAAGGTCAAATCTTGGAGTTTTGACGTTTTTCTTTTTGACTCCTCGACTTCAACCGCTTCCCGATTTTTTTTGTATGCGATGCATTTTGAATAAATTGGTGATGAATGTAAAGAATTGGATAACAGGAAACACCTACAATGGCTGAAAATTAAAATAACATGCCACAATTTGCTAGGGAACTACACAGGAAAACCACGAATAAGACAGAAGGCAAACGTAAACAACGAAAGGAACTCGGACAGCCGGCACTTGCAAAAGCCAGCGGTATGGTTAAACTGGTTTATGGGTACCCTACCTGCCCATTTTCTTATAGTTAAACAGACACACGAATAAAACCAATACAGGTAGACTACTAACTCCATGACCACAATCTTGAAAGGAAAGAAAGCGACAAAAGGTAATTTTGAAAGATGGGTCAAGGGGTTCTCGCTGATACATTGTCGGCTAGCTCGAAGGGCCTAGGCTGCTGACAAAACACTATCGCACAAGTCTGCTTTCACTCAATCTAAAGTCACATTGGAATAAATATCCAAACTGTTCAAATCCTTTTTCGGAAATTCGTTGAAGTATCGATTATTTCAGAGTGGTATATTGTTTGTAGTCATTGAATGTTTCAAGGTTGTTCTTGTTTGACAAAAACATCCTGTCGACTTTCTGCACATGTCCATTTATATCACTACATTTTTTTTGTATTCCATCAACCATGACCGGATTTGTTCTTTTCAAGAGTGAAATAAGAATCGAATATTGCTAAGGATGATAGTAAACTAAAGAGAGCTAAAATAATGCTTATTGAAAAAAAGAGTGGACGTTTCTCTTGTTGAGTAGTATATAACATAGTAGTTTTGAATTCGGAAATTATTTTCATCAGAAGCCGCCTCATTGAATATATCTCAGATGTCCTACTGTATATCTTGTATTTCAGTTCTGCATCGTTTTATACTGCTGGTGGTGGAACTGGTAAAATTTGGCTGCGCGATGTAGGTTGTAGTGGCTCCGAAACAAAGCTTAAACATTGTTCTCGAGGATGGGGTTGGAGTGCTCATGGTTGCAGTCACAGTAAAGATGTTGGAGTAGATTGTAATTACGAAGGTTAGATTATTTTCATTTTAATACGAAAAGACAACAGCAATGCATTTCTTATTTTGTACTCGTTATCTCAACATTATAGTTTGACGTTTACTGTAACCACAGATGAAGGTACTTCACAAAAGACTGTGCAAACAAAATACATCGGCAAACGAATACCGAAGCAAGAACGAGGAAAGGGGAAATTCTAAAATCTTAAATAAAAAATCACGGCAATTCACAGCAACACGAATTGAGACAGTATGACAAAGACAAAACAAATAAACAAATATGAACAAGAACGTCTCAAAACTAAAGCACTAGCAGTATGAACCCCTATAAAAACAGAGGTATCATAAGGTGCTCCGGAAGGGTAAGCATGATCTGCTCCACGCGTGGCACCCGTCACACTGCCAGTGAAAAGTCCGGTTTTGTCACAGTCGGTGTTAGTCAGTCCGGTAACAAACTCTGGATAAAAAATCAGAGGCAAATATAGCTTTCAGTTAACTCATTAAGAAGATACAAAACTGTTAAATCTAAAACTTTGCAGGCTAAAACTGTAGGGTCTTCAAATGTTTTCGGCACGAAACAGGCTGCAATGCTGACTGATGATTGCATTGCCCCTGTTTCTAGCCTCACACAAGTAAATCTCATTTTTGAAGATACTACACATATATAGGGTTTGAATATAAATCAAGCAGGTCATTGTGTTGAAAATTGCTTTTGCATTTAAATACTGTCATAAATAAACAATGGAAAGATATAGAGTAAATATAATGATATAGAGTAAATACATAATACAGATATAAGATACAGATAAGTTATGAAAAACTAAGTTTCATAAGTTGTTGAAAAAAATTCTAAATACTGTAATACTCGCAAACAGCTTATTACTAAGGGCATTTCTAATCTTCGTTTTTACAGTAATGTTGTTATAAATGCCAGAATGAATACAGATCCTGAAAAATTTGGATGTTACTTTCATTCGTCACGTAATAGGGGATATCGTCACGATATTCTGCTTGCATCACTTCAATCAGCTTTGAGATCTAGTGATCTTAAAATTTTACACACATTCTGGCCTCTCACTGATATTGCCGGTGTCTACTGAAATATATAGTTATTCTTGACCAAACTTTGTGGGAAGTTTTGAGTTTCTTCCATAGTGCTGCTACTATGCTGCCCTTGGTCGACAGCTAGCTTTACCCCCAATCAAACACTGAACCAACTGAAATGTGCTAGTCGGGGCTAGGACCGACAGAACAATAACACCAGTTCAGTCCAATGTTTACTGGAATACGGTAAAAACTAAAATATATAAAATAAAACACAAATTTACAATGGAGCATGATCGAGATTGAATAACGGGCTTTAAACGGTAATAAATATTATGAATTACATGATTATAAATTAGTGTTCATGTGTAGAATGATATTAAAATTAAATTCACTTGTTGAAAGGAGAAATTTGTAAAGTCCATGAAATACACAGTTTGTCACACCGTTCCATACGAAATTCACATTTCCTGGAACAATCGACAAATAATTGAAATAAAAATGTTATTATCCAAACAGTTGTGAAGTTGGTATATATTTTGATAAATAATAACTGTATTAAACAATATTTTGATAAATAATAACTGTATTAAACACATACAATCGTGGTTTACCACAAACAAAGATAAAGCAGGCGGAAAAGACGTCCGTTCATGTCCTTGTCTCGGCGTGAAAGGAAGTTGTGAAGCGCCAACACGAACAATAACTATTGTTTTAAAAATAGTTCGCTAAACAGAAAAAGGTGAAGTTAATGAATATAACTGTGTACCTGACGGATAAAGTTCCATAAAATGAATTTACAAAATAAATGTGCCAGGTTTTGCAGTACAGCTACAGTTTTACTAGCACAGTAGGCTCCCTGAGCCAGCCGTCAGATAAGCGGCGAGCACCCCTTGACATATCTTTCAAAACTTCGTATTGTCATTTTCTCTCCTGTCAAGACTGTGCTCATGGAGAAAATCTACCTGAAAATGGAACCGATCTAGAATGGGGAAGTTTAGGTACCCATAAAACGGTTTAACCTTACCGCTGACTTTTACTAGTACCGGTGTAAGGTTGAATTTTGACCCCGTTTAAAATTGACCCTCTAGTCGTTTTTCAACGTTGAAAATTGACCTTCTGGTCGTTTTTCAACGATGGAAAGTGATTCCTAAGCCATAAAATTTTGACCGATTCCGTTGAGTTCTGACCTTCATTCATCAAATACTGACGTGAAATCGGGTCATTTTCAAATCTTTACACATTATCTGTAAACAGTAAAAAAAGTAAACATATCATATAGCTATAAATTCTCTTCCTCAGTAGAAAAAAAATTAAATAAATTTGTAAAAAAGCGAGATATAAATTGCCAATTGAGTTCTTAGTATTATCCCCTTGCCAAACGCCCATTCGATAGTCCTTCTGTAACAAACGTCCTTATATATCTTTTGACTACAAGTTATAGATAAATGAGAATATGTCCGCAAATGCGTCTTTGATAGTTCTCGATGTTGGCATAACACTTTTATGTATGAATGACTAAGATTAAAGTTTGCGTTGAAGTCTAGATCTGAGATATTAGAGCAGAAAGAGGAATAGTATTTTATCAGTGGATGTTTTTTAGGGTAGTCACTTGTAAGATTCCTGATACATGTAAATATTGAGTCACTTAAAGCTACGTATACATTTAGTGCATGAGTAACTCAGATTAACGTTAACGATTGTCTTCTGAGCATATTTTACCAGGATGCAGAGATGGTTTTAGCTGCTAATTGCTAAGCAGTCTGAAACAAACTTATTTGAACAAAAAAAAAAAAAATGCGAGGGTATTATACAGCAATTGAGTCGCTGAATATAAGCCCCCGTTTCTAAGCCTCATCAATTTCATATTTGTAAACATTAAACGCATATAATTTAAATATGTTGACAACTGTTATATATATGCATAACGGGAAAACTAGTACTTAAATCGTTTAGAAATACACAATAAATACAGTCTTTCGAGATTTTGCATTTCTAGCTGCGGAACCGTAGCTCTTATGGTCCTTGTGCTGATTTTTTGATAGTTGCGATCCGCCAAATCAGAAAAATATAAAAGGACCCATAGAGCTACGGTTCCGCAGCTACTGTATCTCGTACCTGGACCATGGCCAATAATTCGGTCAATATAATTTCTATGTTAAAGGGTCTTATGTTCATACTATGTGTAATAGGTCCAATATTAAATTAGTCTTCCTACTGGCCGACATTTTGAATATTTTAAAAGAGAAATTTTGTTCTCAATTATTTCCAACTGGCATAAATGGTTGTAGAATAGATTATCGTTAAATGCGGTCAAATATTAAGCTCTATTACCCGCTGTTGTCCGTCTTGGATAATGATGCAGACCTGCAAGACACCTGATTTGAAGGGGATCATCCATGATACAAGTTCATTGTGAATAAGGTTGACTGTAACTAGCCCATTTTTTTTCCTTTGAGTGTGCTTTCCACAGAGTTCAATGTTAAACAATTGAATATGTTGGTTGGCAATGCTAAGTAAGATCAGAACCTCATAAGAAAAGTTTTGTTTGAATCCTTTCAGTTGTTCTAAAGGAAAATTAAGTTATTAAAAGGAATACATCGGCAAACGAATTCCATAACAAGAACGAGGAACGGGGGAAGTCTAAAATAATAAATCCAAAATCACGACAATTCACATCCAACACGAATAAAGACAGTATGACAAAGAAAAAGGAAATAAATAAAAATGAACAAGAACGCCACTTAACTAAAGCTCTGGTATTGTGAACACCTACAAAAACTGAGGTATCATTAGGTGCTCCTGAAGGGTAAGCATGATCTGCTCAACATATGGCACCCTTTACTTAGCCAGGAAAAGACGGACCGAAGACGGACGAAGGGCGCAAAGTGGCATATCTATGATAGGTTAAAAAAGAAAAAGAAGTAACCTAACTCCTTGGTGTGAGCGAAACAAACTTACCATGGTTATGTTAAAACTGCCGTCATCTTTCAACAATGAAAATTGACCCACTGGTCATTTTTCAATGTTGAATATTGAACTACCTGTGCTAATTTTTCAATGTTGAAAACAGACCTTGTACCGATGGTCAAAATTGATATGCTCTTTTTTTTGTTTTTTGTTTTTTGCTTTGTTGTTTTGTTTTTGATTTCTTGTTTTCATTCTGTTATTTGCCTTTTTGTTTTTGATGTTGTTTTATTTTGTTTTGTTTCTTTTTTGTTCTCCGTTTATTATTATTGATTTATCTATTTTATTTTGCTTTGGTTAGAGCATTGTTGAAATTTATCATGATTGCAAAATGAAGTAAATTCAGTTAGCATACTTATTCGTTGTGGTGATCTAATGGGATCGCACCTAAGGTTTTGAGCCAGCTTTGTTTTGCTCTATAGTGAGATAAAAATATTCCTGTGACTCAACCGATTAAATCTCCATAAAATGTGGGTACACTGAAGCAGTATTTTCAACAATTAGACTGTCTTTCTGTCACTGCCTCCACATACAATAAGTTTAGTTAAAATCCTCAAGACAAAAGTTTACTACGAACGGAAGGACGGACGGAGGACATTTAAGGACGGAGAATAAAGCTCATCTTAGCTTTTAAAAACGAAAAGAAGTAACATTGCTTTTTGGTCAGTGTGAACAACATAAACCTTCCACTGCCAAAGTTAGAACCTGCATTCATCTATAACTAACCAATTAGTCATTTTATAATATTGAATATTTAACCGCTGTGGTCATTTTTCAACGTTGAAAAGCGATCATGTAGGTCTCAGTCTTGAAAATGTTTTGTGGTGTTTTCTGTTTTGTTTTCTAAACATTTTCTATCGCTTTTACAAATGTATGTGATATTCTTACTGAGTGAACATCTCATAGTCGAAAAGCATTAAAAGTTAGGAAAAGTATTATTTGTATAGTTCAATAACTAATTTAAATGTGATTTCATAGTAAAGAAATGATTTTGTGTCAAATTGGTGAATATTATCAAAGTTAAATTGGTTTCGGTTTAGGCTTATGTTGAAAATGTCTATTACGTATATTATTACGGGTATGTAGTGAGGGTTCGATCCTTGGACCGAGAAATTTTTCCCACATGAAACTTAAACTTAATCTAATATCTAAATAACAAAATAACAAAATATAAATGAAACCTAACATAGGTCAAAGTTAAGCATACGATATATAAATGAATATGCATAAAAATTAATGAGGTTGGCGTTAATAATTCGCGGTAAGTAAATTATTTTCGGTCGATTATCAGTAAAAGTGCTTCGAAAGAATCAAAGTAAAGACAAAAAGACTTAACACATCTAAATACTACCCCTCTAATTTGTAAATTGGAATACAAAGCGCATCCCCCCATCCACATCCCACCTGGATTCACCCACGACCAAGTTATCAGCGATGTGGTTCTTGCCTTCTTCTAGATATGCTAAACTTATTTTCGTAGCCGACCAAAGAGATATGTATTACAGCTCTGAAGAAATTTCTTTAAGGTGGCTCACTCGGCTGGTCTTTGACTTTGTGTCATATTTTCGAACTTTTCTAAATGCATTAGAACTTTATGCACACTGACCCCCTACTTTTTTGTTCAAACTCAAACACATCATATATATGAAGGTTTTTGACAGAATCTAATAAATTCTTAATATTCTTACATTGTGTTTAAAGGCAGTTTTTGCAATTCATAATCTATGAAAAGTCTAGAGAGGTCTGGTTTCCCGCCAAATTTTCAGATGCTTGTATTTCTTTTACATCAATCATTTGTTGCTAAAATTAATCTAACGAAATTTTTAAACAGATTTAAAATATGAATTTAAATCCATAATAAATTGAATAGGAATAGGTTTTGCATCAGTTTATCTCGGATATTTTCGCGTTAATTGAAGTGCGAAAAGAAAACAGTCGCGAGTATTTTCTCTTCGATTGAATTATAAAAAAATCAACTGTTATCTGCGAATTAAAGATTACGTGAAATAAATATGGCACACAAATTTCCTTTTTATTATTCTTGTAGCGTATCAAAAAATTGCTTGAATAAATATTTTGTGTCAACCTACAGTGATATCCCAAAAGCATTGGAACAATGTAAATTTGATTTCTATCTTAACAAAATTTAAATTCGGTTACATGCCACTTTTTATGCACCGTTGTTCTATTGTTGTATTGCCTTGACCTCTTGTTTGGGGTTTTATTCAGTATGATCACCTATCTCGAAATCGAGAAAATCAAAGGAAAGACAAAAAGAGAGATGGAATAGTCAAAGGCATTTACTAGAATTAAAGTGTCTTTGATAACGAAAGAAATGGTCATAACAGGTCTTAAATTATAATACCAGCGACTAAATCACTCTAAGTGTTAGAAAGGCTCTTAAACTATGATACGACCCTTATTGTCTTTAATGCGACGTGATTTATTTTTACGATTCGCGGCGTTATTTATATACAATTTACGTGAAAAGGGGGTTACTGTTGTTCATGTCAATTTACACATCATGATTTATCGGAAATATGATAAAATCGTTTTGAAGTGTTAAATAAATACCTTAAGGGGGTCCGCTACTCCATTTGAAAATAAATAGGATTTCAAATAAATATGATTTTTTATTTGAAAATTAAAAAAGAAAGAATTTAAGTGAAAAAAAATGATAGGTTGATGATCTCGTTTTTGAGATTTAAACGATTGAAAATTTGGCGGGAAACTGAACTTCTCTGATTTTTCATAGGATTAACATTAACAAGGTTTGACCATGAATGAATGTGACAGAATAAATAGAATTTAGTGAAATTGTTATGGAATGCTCATAAAGATGTATAAAATGAAATTATGGAAAAAAATAAGGGGGTCAATGTGCAAAAAATTATAATGCTTTTAAATGGATAAAACCTGATGATTCCGAAAATCTGACAGAAATCCCAAAACATGAGGAGCGAACCTCCTTAAGGATGTTTGCTGGTCATGTTTATGTATTTCTGTCAGATATTTGGACTTCTCTGGTTTTATCCATTTAAAAGCGTAATAATTTTTTGCCCGGTAACCCCCTAATTTTTTTCCATAATTTTATTTATACATCTTTTTGAGCATTCTGACAAAATTTTATTCAATTGGTGTTACTTTGTCACATTCATTATTGGATAAACATTGATCATGTTAAACCTATGAAAAATGCGGAGGAGTTCGGTTTCCCGCCATTTTTTGAAACACTTGTTCGTCAAATATTTCATCGGTAACCTATTGATTTTTCTGGCTTAAATTAATTCGTTGTTGATTTTCTAACAAAATATCACATTTAATTGAAATCCTTGTTATTTTAGAATTGACCAGCAAACATCCTTAAATCTAGAAAAAATACGATTACGTACATTATACACATTTTGGCGGCAACCTTTCCAATACTTATGTTATGTGAGACATATCAGCGTCCATGTATACTGTTCTTTATTTCCTTGACAAACGTATGATGGCCGAAGTGGGCCGACATTTAACTATAATGGTATTTTTCACTTCAGAAAACTACGCGAAATACTTAGCACTTGATACAAGAGTACCCTTAGACATGTTAAAGCTGATAGAGAACAAATAACCAAAAGGGTCAAAAAAGAAAAGCCAAAATTCAGCTAAGGACAGAGCTATGCACGAGGGAGATACTCCTTAGTTTTAAATAGAATTTTGTAAAATTTAGATATTGCAATTTTCAATACAATCGGTTTTCGGGTCAGCACCGAAGTAAAACATTAATTTTTTAAAATTCTATCCACGGCAGTAGAATACCGAAGGAATTGTGTAATTGTTCTTGTGGAGCACAATCAAAGAAATCCTTTCAAAAACTGCTTTATATTGATATTTTATAGGCGGTTGTTCTATATCAAATAACAACTTCAAAAATTTGGCATACATATAAAATGTGGTATTAGTAAGAGAAACAAAACTCGTATCGTGGATTAGTATGTAAAAAATAGCTAATACCTTAAAGTACAAAAGCACTGTAAATTATTCATCACAGATATACCGCTACATAGGCGTATCTTTTCACGTAGCAAATGTAAATGACTTGACCCCTTATTTTAGTCAATATCTTCATTTTGTATTTTTGTGTTACCTATTTCAAACCGTTTTTCCTTGATTTGAAAGAGCTCCCTTTTCTTTATCAAAGTCTGATCCCATTACACTCTGACAAACATCGTTCTCTAAGTCATATCGAATGTTGAAATGATTAATGGGTAGCCTTTTATGTAAACAATAATTGAATCCTCCAAAATATGAATGGAATGGAAGTGTTATCATAAGTTTTAAGTTATTCCCCTCCTCCATATTGTATCTATATGACCTGCAGGTACAGAATTCTTTCCATAAAAGCAAATCCACATATTTATGAAATTATTATGGAAACAAAGGTAATAAAACAACATTTTATTCTTGCAATATTTTTTAAGCTTAATTTCTTCCACTTCCATACAATTTAGTTTGGAATTAAGATAAACTGATGTATAATTTACAATTTCCATTTAATCTTTTAATTCACTGTTTATCAACGCATTGAAATATTTTTATAAATAATAAACATATCCATTTGTTAACTTTTCTGTATTTGTCACACTCAATACTGCTTTGTCCTTTGAACTCACTGGTATTATCACGCAGCTTACTCGATATGTTTCTGTAGTTTTATACACCAATGAATCGGTGTCTACGTGAAATGATAGTCTAGATCAGTGTTTGAGCATTAATCAATAATAAAAAGGCATCCAACTAGGTTTTTTAGTAAAAGGTAAAATAAATAAACAAAATATTTGCTTTTGGGTTTTTATATACTATTTGTGTTATAATATGAAAAGAATAATGTTTTTCTCTTTATCTTTGGTGTTTGTTAGTTATAACCGTTTGTATAAGGTGTTTCTGGAAAAGAGAAAAGGCATACAACGGGGTTTTATAGTTAAAGGTACAATTACTAAACAAAATATTTGCTTTTGGGGTTTTATATATTTTCGTTTTTAGATATGATAAGAATAATGCTTATCTCTTTACCTTGGTTGTAAGTTAGTTATACCGTCCCGTATACGGTGTTTCTGGAAGAGAAACCCTCCGATCTCCGGCCGTCGGATGTTTCTTTTCCAGAAACACCCTTACCTCATGGTATAACTGTTACATATATTCGAAAAAAATGCCAGGTAATATAAGTTGTAATGGAAATTGACAACGTCATGATGGTGGAATTGATTGGAGTTAATTTCGACAAAATTTCAGGTCTACAGGGCTGTTAAGCGGCCATAAATATAATTCAAGTTACAGAGGGGGTATTTAGCGTGACGTAACCTGGAAACATCCAGGGTATGTCACGCTATATACCCCGTCTGTAACCCGGATGATATATAATGCATCATTACATCCCAGCTTATTTGCTCTAACTGAGATGATCTGAGTCAGATCACCCTAGCAATCTCACCTCAGTCAGAACAAAGAATATTTCTTTTCTGGAATAGAAGCGCCTCCGGACTGTGGCCGTTGGGATTTCGTTTTCCAGAAACATCTTTAACTCATGGTATAACTATTACATACATCACGGTGGAAACCAATCTCTATCTCAATTCATTTTCTTAGACTATCATTGAATCACAATTGTTTTTAATTAGGTCAAAATATTGGTTTGCATAGGATTTCTAAAATTATTAAATTAATGATGAATATTATTGAATTATTGAAGGTTCATAAAATGCGCATAGTTGGACATTTCGAAACTGAATGAGCTTGTTGACCCAAACGAGGAAGTGAATCCTCTTTTTGATAATTTCAAGCAGATATACAATACTTAATTGCTTTTCTTCTTCAAAATGTCAAAAAGGATTCATTTTCTAGTTGGTGTTGTATTACTAAGTACAGTTGCACATTCATTACTCTTTGGAAAGACATTTCATATGTTTTGTAATAATTAAGTTTCAGCACAAGGAAATTGGGGATCTTGGGCGTCATGGCAATCCTGTAGCCGAACATGTGGAAATGGCTATCGCAAGAGACAACGTTATTGCAACAATCCTAGTCCGTCCTGTGGAGGGTCATATTGTTCAGGGAATAATATAGAAGTAAAACACTGCAAAAACAGAGATTGTACAGGTATTACTAGTATTAGTGACATTTTTTAAATTCGATGTCAGATTTTGTAAATTATTGATATTGAACAACGGTAGTGTATACCGAAGGAACAAGGGAAGCAATGATTACAAAAATCGAAGTCCAAAGACATGGCAAAAACGGCAACAGAGAAAAACAAAGACAAAACAAGGTCGTGACACAGCGACAGTGCACGGAAATAAAAAGACGACATTAACAACTAAGCCACTCATAGTTTGAATTCCCATGAAAACCGGGAGTGACAACAGGTGTTCTGGAAGGGTAAGAATGTCCTGTTCCACTAGCGGCACCCGTCACAGATTTGAGTCAAAACCGGTTATCTCAAATCCGTGAAGACTTGAAGACTTGTAAATAACAAAATACCGAAGTTACTGTTAATTTATTTTCTGCATATGCGCATTTCGACAAGTTATTAGATCAAACCAAAACATTTGGAAGTACATTTTACAAAAACATGTTAAAGCTGATACAGAACAAATAACCAAAAGGATCTAAATAGAAAAGCCAAAATTCAGCTAAGGACAAAGCTATGCATGAGGGAGATACTCCTTAATTTTAAACAAGATTTTGTAAAAATTAAAATTTGCAAGTTTCAATACAATCGGTTTTCGAGTCAGCACCGAAGTACTGACTACTGGGTTTGTGGAATACCTTCGGGGACTAACATGAACTAATTTATGCTGCTGTTTTAATTAAATTTAAACTGCTGTTTAAATCATGAATTTTATGAACTAATTTTATGAAATAACATATGTAGAAAATAAATTCACAGTGACTTTGATTTTATTTGAATTTCATACTTGAAATAAACTATCATACGTCTTTTCATTAGTGTAAAAAAACATGTATGTTTGATTTCTCAATTACTTCTAAAAAGAGAAACAAAACAACAACAGTAATAATTTTTAAGTTACATAGAACTATTTTTCTGTTATATGCAACTTTTGAAAGTTGGAATTTTTCTCATGCAAAAGTAAATACTGACGTTTTCAATCAAATTTTGATTCAATGAACTTAACCTTACGATGAAAGGCTTGAAAGATATGTCAAAGACATCCAACTAATATACAAGGCAAGCTATACTTGTTAATAAAACACCTTGATGTTTTTGAAAGATTTCAAGTGCAAAGAAAATCATATAACCTGGAAGATAGAAACAGTTGTCATTTACAAAACCGTCATGCGTACCTTAAGTTAGTAGATCCAGGTTAAGGGAGATAACTCTTTAAATCAGTAAGGCGTTTGAAACAGTCAGTTTCATCGATGCTTTTTAAGCATTTAAAAATCATCTATGTTACTAAGAAGCTTTGAATATATTTATCAAACTGATCTAAACAAACATACGTGTGATTTTTAAGAGTTATGTCCCTTAACTAGGTCTAATTCTTTAAAAGCTTAATCAAATAGCACGGGACTTTGTGTAACCATCTACTTTACAAGTGATAAATAAATAAAAAAATGTTTAATTTGTGAACACAAAATGAACCGTTATAAAGAATTCTTCACGATTATTCCACGCATATCGTTTGATAATATCACTCTCTAAATAATTAAGTTTTAAGCATTGGTGCAAAACAACATAACGAAATGGCCATATAGCTCATTAAATTTATTACATTTCGAGTTAACATATGTGTTATGGTCTCATGCTCATTTACTCCATATTCTTTCGTAAAATATACAGATCTTATTCGTTTCAGTAAATGGTGGCTGGGGATCATGGAAATCCTGGGATACTTGCAGTAGCTTTTGTGGAATTGGATATAAGAAAAGGATCCGATATTGTGATAACCCTCGTCCGTCAAAGCAAGGAGCATATTGTTCTGGGGATGGCTTCCAGATACAAACATGTTACCAAAAATCCTGTCAAGGTTTGTTATATAGAATGAATTGATTGATTTTAATGCTGCTAGTGAGAGGTTACTCCTTGAAACACGTGTACAGCATAACGAAATTTACTGTTTTTTTCTGCAACTTCTGTATTTTTGTATTTTGAAACCAATGGGTCGATGCCACTGCTGGTGGACCAGAGGCCCTCGAGTGTATTCACAAGCCCAATAGTCAGATTTCCTTTGTTTGGGTTCTAGTGCTGCTGATGAGGAATTAATTTCCGAAATGGCCATACAGCTCATTAAAATTATTGCAGTTGGAGTTAACATATGTGTTATGGTCTCATGTTCATTTACTCCATATCCTTTCGTGAAATATTATATTACATGAAAAATTTACCTTGCGTTTTATAGAAATTTACTGTTTTTTTTTCAAAATTAAAAACCTTTATATACTAAGACGGACTTGTATTGCACTCGGTCATTGTCCTCGGTACTGGATTTGGCCATCCAATTCGATGTTATTTGGTATTGAGTACTTCTTTTTTGACTACTTTTGGATAATGGCTTTTCATATTATTTGATTTTAATGCTGCTGATGGGAGGTTACTCTTTGACACACGTGCACAGCATAACGAAATTTACCTTTTTTCTGCAACATAGGTATTTTTTGTATTTTTGACATAACTGTACGTATTCGTCTTATGAAAGTTTATCGAAAGCTACAACCGGCTTTATACGCTTGCAACAACTACTCCTAATAGATATATTTCACATTCTGACGAAACTCGACGTACCCCGACGAAAGAAACCTTTCATGACGAACTACAAACTAAATGACACGAAGGGGGCCATTAGCTGAAGATATTTATAATATGTTATTCATTTCCAATAATATTTATAGATTATTTCAAAGTCGGTGACTAAATACATTTGTTTGTCAAGCTTATTACATCATCATCCTCACCTTACACATATAATATAATATTAGATATTATTAACATATTGAAATCAATTCTTGTGAAGTATGTTACCAGTAGATTGCACCCTTTTACTGGTAGCTTGCCCAGTCGGTGAAATCATCGAACATTGTCAGTTAAAATATTATCAACCATTGGGATACTAAAAAGGTCAACATAGCGAAATCCTGTAAAATAAGTATTAAGAAACGAAAATTGAAATGAAAAAAAAACTGAAAAAAAACTTTCTATCTCGACTTAAAACTAGAGCGGATAAAACTTGCTTCAATCACGGGCCATATGAATACTTTAACGGCGCATGTTATAGCACTTTTTTAATAGCAAGGCTACTTTTATAATAATAATTTGTTTCTCTGTGCACTATAAAGTACCATAAATAAATAACTTCCCTTTGCGATACTTAAGAGATACATGTAACCATACTGTATTTTAGGATCTTAGGGGATAAATCGTAGATCTTACTGTCGCAAACAGAGTTGTCAGGCGACGCAATAGCGGAGCCGTAAAAACGGACGTTTGCGACAGTAAAATTTGAGATTTACCTCCGAAGATCAGAAAATACAGTTTTGTTATCTCTATTCTAATGCAAAATCGAAAAAAGGACGTTTTAAATCGATTTTAGAATTACAGGAATGCGCAATTCCAATGCTATGGGTTCCGACGGTAAATCGTGGATTTGAAGCCATCCAATCAAAATTAGCATTAGAATATTACATGCCAGTTTCACTGAAACCTAATTGACCTGTCGATAAAGAATAATACCGTGCACATGGAAAAGAACAAGAATAAAATAGGAAGAATTATTTATTTCTACAAAACTTAAATGTAATATCGTTTAAGCGATTCTCGGACGGCGTTTTTATTTATTTATTTATTTTCATTTATTTTTTTCTGTGAATTTCATTGCAAAATTTGTTTTAGCGTTTGTCTAACGTAATATTATTTTTCTACAACGGGGATGTACCAATACCTTAAATTTGAAATAAAAGTTTTGATATTGTCTTTCAACTTAAAAGTGACCAATTTAAACAACACTGCATTTTTAGACAATTGAATAAAGATTCCCACTTTCGATGACATGAATTCGAAGTTCCACATTTTTCATGCACGTGTAAAATTTGAAATTTTGCTCTTTCTCATAAAATATATCACGAAAACAGAATGACATAACTAGCAAACAGACAAAACAAGAACTGTTTTCAGTATACACCATTACAGTTAACTCCATTGTTTGCAAAGTCACGTGTATTATAAAGAAAGAATGAAAATGAGTGAGACATGAATGTTAGAATGGAAAACGGAAAGCCTGAAATCATTCGCCATTCAAAATACAAAATATGTTCTAGAACGAGTAAATCATATGTATTGCTTAACCGTAGAGGAGACACTACCCCTCCCAAAAAAAATAAATTAAAATAAATGATATAAGAAAGATAAGCGCGTAGGTCTAAACGATAAATTAGCATACGATGGTGTCCATATAATACCATATAATTATTTTTATATCAAATTTGAAACCGCCAATTTGAAATGAATATGACAAACACTGTAAAAATAAAGGAAAATGTATTTAATAAATTTCAGTATAGATAAACAGTCTATGGTTCAAGAGGAAGTCTCAACATAACCTGATTGTATTAAACATAAAATTAGAATTGTTAAATATGTATTTGAAAATATCTAATAGATCTGATACAATGAATTGAGAGAAATTCATATGTCTTATTAATGGAGACTCCCGCGTGTAAAATGCTCAAAATATATAATAGATATTATGAAACAACGGCAGTAAAATACCGAAGGAACAAAGGAGTTAAATTTACAAAAATCGAAGTCAAAAGACAAGGCCAAAACCAATGACGTTAGACACAAAAACAATGACGTTAGACAGATACAAAGCACAGAAACAGAAATTACAACATTCAAAACAAAGGCACTCACAGTGTGAACTCCAGTGAAACTGAGAGTGAAATCTGGTGCTCCGGAAGGGTAAGCATGTCCTGCTCTGTTAGCAGCACCCGTCACACTGTTAATGATTAAATCCGAGAAAATGTCAAAGTCGGTGACAAATCCGGGAAGACGTGAATGTTTACTGGTCATATGGTTCAAGTACTGCATGCAACACAAATTGAATTTTATTTCCTGAATTTTGTACCGTGGCATCAAACTGTTACCTCTTCACATTTTTTTACAGGTGGCATAATGAGAAATGCATCACTGATCTATTTTAAAATTTAAGAAGGACAAGTCGAATGTCTTTCGTTCGTCTCTTTCGTAAGTCATAATAGAGATGTTTCACATTTTGACGAAAGAGAACCTAAGCCTACGGGGACTAGTTATTGCACAAAAATTAAAAAAGTGAAAGTAAATTCAAAAATGTAAACACTTCCAATTATAACGTTATGTTTCTTTAACTAAATAATTATATAGGCAAAGTCGTTGAAAAATCTTCATTCTCAGTCATATTTCCTTGGTAAATCGCTACGTCTCGTTTCGTCGCTTTCGTGTGTATGTCAGTATGACTTCCGAATGAGACGAACGAAAGACATTCGAGTTGTCCTTCTTAAATTTAAAAATAAATCAGTCATGCATTTCTCAATGTGTCATATGTAAAATAAATCTGAAGAAGTAATAGTTCAATGCCACAGTACAAAGTTCAAGAAATAAAATTTTATTTGTGTTACATGCAGTGCTTGACCCATTTTCCATTAATAAGACATATGAATTTCTCAATTTCTCTCATTTCATTGTATCAAATCTATTTAGTAATTTTAAATACATATTTAACAATGCTAATTGTGACAGTTTGATGGACAAATAGAATTAGGTCATGTTGAGACTTCCTCTTGAACCATAGACTGTTTATCTATATTGAAGTTTATTGAATCCGTATATTTTTACAGTGTTTGTCATATCCATTTCAAATTTGGCGGTGTTAAATCTGATATAAAAAGAATTTTATGCATTATATGGACCTTATCGTATGCTATTTTATTGTTTAGACCTACTCGCTGGTCTTTCTGATATTTTTTATTTTATTTTATTTTTTTAGGGGGAGGGGTTTCTCCTCTACGGTAAAGCATGAGTTTACCCGTTCTAGAACATATCATGTATCTTGAGTGGCAGTTTAGGGGGTGTGTGGGCGGAGGCTCTCCCCTTAGTTTTTTTTGGAAAATTGGTTCCGCCCCCACCCCTTGGCAGAAAGTTTAATTTGGATCCGCCACTGAATGGCGAATGATTTCAGGCTTTTCCGTCTTCCATTCTAACTGTCATTTATCACCGCTCAGTTTCATTATTTTTTACACGCGACTTTGCAAACAATGGAGTTAACTTTTATGGGTGTTGTCTGTTCGCTAGTTATGCCATTCTGTTTTCGGGGGGTGGGGGTTGGGTTAGAAACGATATTACTTTTATGAAAAAGAGTGGATTTCAAATTTGACACGTGCATGAAAAATGCGGAACTTCGAATTCATGTCATCTAAAGTGCGAATCTTTATTCGATTACCGGAGACATTCAATGTTGTTTAAATTGGTCACTTTTAAGTATAGAAGACAATATCAAGACTTTTGTTTTAAATAAAAGCCATTGGTTTATCCCCTTTCTAGATTAATGATATTTACGTTAGAAAATAAAAACAAAACAAATGCTTAAAGCAAACTGGTATGTACTAATATCGTACAGGGAAGTTATTTGTTGATGGCACTTTATAGTGCACAGAGAAACAAATTATTATTATAAAAGTAGCCTTGCTTTTAAAAAGTGCTATACCATGCGCCGTTAAAGTATTCATATGGTCCGCGATTGAAGCAAGTTTTATCCGCTCTAGTTTTATGTCGAGAAAGAGAGTAAAAAAAATTGGCATTTCCGGTACGATTTACTCATTTTAATACTTATTGGACAGGAATTTGCTATGTTGATTTTCTTAGTATCCCAATAGTTGAAAATATTTTAACTGACACATCGACTTTGCAAGCTACCAGTACAAGGGTGTACTCGACTGGTTAAAGACTTTATTTCTATGTGAATAATGTCTAATGTTACATGTGTATAAGCTTGACAAAACATGCATTTAGTTGCCGTCTTAGAACTAATCTATAAATAATATTGAATACAAATAACATAATATCTTCAGCTAATGATCCCCTTCGTGTCACTTAGGTTGTAGTTCGTCGTGAAAGGTTTCTTTCGTCGAGTTACGTCGAATTTCGTCAGAATGTGAAATATCTCTAATACACACGAAAGCGACGGAACGAGACGTAGCGATTTAGGAAGGAAATATGGCTCAGAATGAATATTTTTTAACTACTTGGCCTATATAATTTTTTAGTTAAAGAATCACAACATTGTAATTGGAAGTGTTTACATTCTAAAATTTACTTTCGCTTTTTTAATTGTTGTGCATTAACAAGTCCCCGTACATTTAGGTTCTCTTTCGTCATTATGTGAAACATCTCTACGAATACGTTAAAAAGGTAGTTTTTTGCCTTTTGGTTATGTTGTTTTAACATTTTTGTTGACAGTATGATAGATTTTTATATTAGAAAACTTTGAGCATTGCTACAAAACACAAGTACAGTTCTTAATTGTTTTAGTAAATGGTGGATGGGCAATATGGAATTCCTGGGGTACTTGCAGTCGTACATGTGGAAATGGATATAAAAAACGGATTCGATATTGTAATAATCCTATTCCGTCAAATGGAGGAACATACTGTTCTGGGGACGCTTACCAGATACACAACTGTTACCTAAAATCCTGTCAAGGTATGTTCTGCAGAATAAGACAACTGTAGGTATGCGTCTTATGAAAACTTATCGCATTACATTTATCCGAGCCCCTACTAATAATACGGAAATAAACAAATGGTTGTGGAGTACATGTATACGGAACAAAATTCCTATAAATACATGGAAAGAAATAAGTCGGTTTTTTTGCCTCGTTATTGTGTTGTTTTTACCTGTAATGGTGACACTTGGACATGATTTGCAACTTAGTGTTGCTTTATTTGTTTGTTATTTTTCATCTTGCTCATACTTCAAGACGGCCACTAGCACAGTTAGAGCAGAATTTATTGTTAGAGGTCGAACGATGTATTGCGGTGTCTTTACTTACTACTTGGATGCGGGACCATTGACATATTTAATGTTCTTGCAAAGTAAACGCAGCCATTCATTACCAAACAAATACATTAATAGAAGACTATAGCAATTTATTCATAACCACAGTTTACTCATCGAGTCATTTGCAAAAAAAAACTTTTCATAATGACAGCGTGAGATATTGGGCACAATAAACAGAAAGTCAGAAAAAAATTCTGTAATTACAAAAATTTGAAAGTTGGCTAGTATATCAGTTTGACAAAAAATTCTTTGAAGAACAATTCTACTACATTAAACATGTACATTGAATGTATTCATTCGCCTTTTTTTAATCAATATGAAATTTTGTCATACTTTTCAGAAATAATGATTTTTTCAAAACATTACTACCTAAAATGAAAGAAAAGGATAACAGAAAACGAATGCAATGGCTGAAGATTACAATTACATGCTACAATTTGCCAGGGATAAACACATGAAAAACACAAATAAGACAAAACACAAACGTAACAAAGATAGGAACTCGGGACAGCCGGATTTGGTACCGGCACTGGCGGCAGTGTTAACCCGGTTTATTGGTACCAAAACCTCCTTTATCTGTCCCGTTTTCATATAGTATAATAAACATACGAATAAAACCCAATACATATAGACTACTAACTCCATGACCAAAATCTAGGAAGGAGAGAAAAAGACAAAATTCGTAATTTTGAAAGATGGGTCAAGGGGTGCTCGCCGCTAATCTGCTCGCTGGGCTAAAGCAGCCTAGTCTGCTGGTAGAACACTGTAGCACTTCGAAATAAAAATCAAACTCAAACTCCCCGGTTTGGTCAAGAACCATCATAATTTTCAGTAGACATCGGCAGTATCAGTGAGAGGCCAGTATGTGTGTAAAATTTTCAGGTATCGAGATCTAAAAGCTAATTAAACTGATGTAAGCAGAATATCACCTAATACGTACAGGAAGTAAGTATCGTCCCAGCTTAAACCTACACATGTTCTCAAAGTATTTTGTGATTACTTAATAAATGTATTTGGCTTTTCAGAAAGCTCTGAACGTAAAAATGAAGCTTTTTGTCATTATATGCATTCGTGTCGTCTCTTTTTTACTAAGTATAGGTGACTACAATGTCGAAAGTAAAAATATGTGTAAAAGAAAATATCAAGATATTAACATTTTATGTTTTCTTTTTATTTCGAAAACCTTAAGCTTGAAGCAATGCTGAAAAAAGTGCATTTGTTCTCTTTTTTTATCTTTTAAGTAAACGGTGGCTGGGGATCATGGAATTCCTGGGGTACTTGCAGTCGCACGTGTGGAAATGGATATAGCAAAAGGATCCGAAATTGTAATAATCCTAGTCCGTCAAATGGAGGAACATATTGTCCTGGGGATGCCTATCAGATACACAACTGTTACCTAAAATCCTGTCAGAGAAATAAACATATTTGAAAACATATCGGAATCGAAGGCCGATTATATACCCTTAAAACTCTTACTGATTAATCTTAACCAGCCTGTATCGCTCACCAGTTGGCTACTGATCAAATAAGATTTCTCACAGCCTGTCACCGGGTTTAACGATTGATCCGAAGTCGATCATATGGTAGATCATAATTGTCATGTTTAATTGCATATATATTTATAATATCAATTTGACCTTTGAAAAAGTTTTCAAGCAGTTACAATTTAGAACATTCTCCAATAGAGTTTTATGTTGAAATATGATTTTAATTTGATATGTAATTTTGTTTTACTTCGTAAGAAATTATGATGCGTATTATTTTTCTAAACATGAATACTCAAACCTACACATGTTTTCAAAGTATTTTGTGATTACATAATGTATTTGTCTTTGAATGTAATAATTAAGTTTTTAGTCATTGCATTCCTGTCATCTTTTGTTACTTTAAACGTATTTTATTGTTCAATAACAAAATTATTGGACTGGACACAAGTTTTGCAACTTAGAATTGCCCACTCCTATACATACAAAGATTAAACATATTTGAACACTATATACATCAATTTATATGACCAAAATTTCTTATAAATGAAGACATAGAGAAAGGAAAAAAACATGAATGGAATTCAAGAAAAGGTAGGAAAATAAAAGAAATATTTGCTGATATAGCCATGTCAGTGAAGCGTATAATTTGTACTTGAACAAGTCAAGTACACCCTTCTGATTTATTGATCACGTGGAATATAAAGTGACGATCTGTGTACTATCGATTAAAAGTGCAACTTTTCTCATATTGGATTATAATGTTATTATTATTATGGATTTGTAAAAGTAAGTTGAAAATAATTAACCAAGTTTGTAACAATTTAGTACTCTATTAATCATTACGCTTCACTGATAAGATATTAACAAAAGGTGTGTGATCGTTCGGGGTCGTTGTATTGTTGTATACGGGAGACGAAAGTACATTTTAATTACAAAAAACATTTGATATATTTAAATAAGAATGTAGTTGTTTAAGGAAATAATTTTTTGGAAATCGTTTTGTGTCTTTAAGGAACTTATGATCTTTTGAAAAAATTGCCATGTTTATTTCATCATGAAGTTGTTCATTTCCATGCAGTTAAATGTCTTTATTTATTTCCAGTCCGCCAAGATCCAATGTATTAACTTCCGTAAATAAAACATTTCTTTCGTCAGAATATTTTACACAATTTAATAAATAATGTTCAACATTTTCCTTAATATATCAAGCTATGTCCAGTACACGATGTTGTGTCGACTTCGATTGGTTAAGGAGGCATTCATGTCTATGAAACACCCTGATGTTGTCGTTACCCGCACAACTTTGTCATAACCGTTTCTTCTACTTACAAGTACACATTGACAATATCGGTACGACAATGTCAACATCGTTCTTACCTCTTACATATTGTCAACATTGCCGACATTGTCGATATTGCAATGTTGACGATATCGGTACCACATTATCTACATCGTTTCTACTTCTCACAATTTGTCAACATCGCCGATGTTGTCGATATCGCAATTTTTACGATATCGGTACGACATTGTATATATCGTTTCAAATTCTTACATATTATCGACATCGCCGATATTGTCGACATTGCAATATTGACGATATCGGTACGATATTGTCTACATCGTTTCTATTTCTAACATTTTGTCAACATCGCCGACATTGTAGACATCGCAATGTTGACGATATGGATACAACATTGTCTACATCGTTTTCAATTCTTACATGTTTTCAACATCACAGACATTGTCGACATCGCAATGTTGACAATATCGGTACGACATTGTGTAAATCGTTTCTACCTTTTACATGTTGTCAACCTCGCCGATATTGTCGACATTGCAATGTTGACGATATCGGTACGTCATTGTCTACATCGTTTCTACTTCTTACACGTCGGCATCGCTTCTACTTTTTACGTGTTGTCCACAACGCCGACATTGTCGACATTGCAATTTTGACGATATCGGTACGGCATTGTCTACATCATCTATATCCCTTTTACATGAAAACATCACCGATATTGTTGGCATTACAATGTTGACGATATCGGGCTGATATTGTCGGAATCTTTTCGTCCTCTTATATGATGTTTAAATGGTAGACAATGCAATGTTGACGATATCAGAACATTATTGACAGGGTTACTCCTGTTTGCATTTTGTCAACTTCGCCGACATCGTTGTATTAAAGATATCATTGCGGCATCGTCTACTTGTACATTCCGCCTATATTAACATCGTCCTGTCATTTACTGGTTCTGTAAAGGTCTCCACCAAACTGTAACAGCATTTGTATCCATTGGTACTGCAGGACTCTGCTAGCAATAATTGTCCCAGTTTGTAATTGTTTTTAAGATTTAATCAGACTAATTTTAAGATATCTTTAAAAAACATTTAGTTATAACATTAATATAATTCAGTGATATGTTCAAAAATATACATATACTTCACAATTAATAATTAGCTTCCTTTGATTTCCTATAGAAAGGCGAAGTAGACGAATGAAGAAAGATATAGATCTATTGAGGACTTTTCTTCAATTGCGATATCGTCGATGTTGAAAATGTTGACATCTAAAAAAGACAATGTCGTCAAAGACAGAACGACATCGTGACGACATTGCCGGCATCGCTATGTCGACAATTGTGAAGTTGATAAAGGACGATGTAGTCATTAGAGGAACCACATCGTGACGGCATTGCCGGCATCGCGATGTCGACAATGTTGACGTTGATAAAGTACGATGTAGTCAATAGAGGAACGATATCGTGACGATATGGACGACATTGCCGACATCGCTATGTGGACGGTTTTTACATTGATGAATATCGATGTTGTCAATTACAAACCGACAACGTGACGACATGGCAATGTCGACGAAGTTGGCGTTGATAAAGAACGATGTAGCAAACAACGTAACGACATCGTGACGACATTGCCGACAGTGCGATGTCGACAACTTCGTAACGACATCAACAACTGGACATCAATGAATATATCCACACGAGCAAGAAGCATTAGGTACTAAATTTGAATGAAATAGATCTCCATTTAATGAACTACAATTGTTACGTAATCTTGTATGCAACACATTCAACTGCCCATCGCCGCTGTAGAAATATTTACTTTTTTTAAGTAATAGAAAATACTTTTGGTGGAGTTTAAACTTAAAAGCCGAAAAAGTTGGCAATTGACGCAAGTTCAGATCAAATGAATTCCATTCTTTTATTACAGCAGGAAAGTATTATCGCTGATACAATGACAATCTATGAATTGGTTGTGAAATATTTTGGCTATTCCTTAAATTGTAGGGATTTGTTTCAGCAACTGTAGGTGGAACTTGCTCTGTTAAGTAATCAGGTGTTTGATTATTCAAAATTTTATAAAACAACAGTAATGTTTTAACTTCCCGTCTTGTTTCGAGTTTTTCCCAACCAATTTCATTATAGATAGAGTTTATACTAGCAAACGATGGAAGTCCAGTAACAATTTGTGCTGCCTCTAGCTGTACCTTTTCTAGTCGATTTGAATTTACTTGTCCACAGTTGTCCAATACTTCCGATTAATCTTCTAAAATTGGTCTAATAAATGTAATATATATTTTCTCTAAGTATTCCCTTTTTAATTTGTATTTCAATTTTCTTAAAACATTAAGTTGTTTCGAAGCAGTTTCTATTATCCTATCAATATGTTTATTCCACTTACAGTAGCTTTTGTTTAATAAATAATGAAATGCAATGGAAAAATACACGTAAGTTTTGAGAATAGACTTTCAAGTGCTAGTGTTTTATAAAGCATTGGTAACTACGATCTCCAAAGCAAAAATATAATATGTCGTAAAAGAAAAAATAAATTTGTACACTTTTTATCTTTTTAGTAAACGGTGGCTGGGCGTCATGGAATTCCTGGGGTACTTGCAGTCACGCGTGTGGAAATGGATATAGCAAAAGGATCCGAAATTGTAATAATCCTAGTCCGTCTAAAGGAGGAACATATTGCTCAGGGGACGCCTACCAGATACAAAACTGTTACCTGAAATCCTGTCAAAGTATGTTATACAGAATAATAAAAATATTTATATTCATTTGATGAAAACTAATCGCAACTGACAGCCGATTATATACCCATTTATAATGTCTATTGAAGAAAGATACATTTTTTACATTCTGTGCAAGTATTTCATATGTTTAAATCAAATAAAGGGTATATTGATTAAATTGGAGAGACTTGCGGCAAAAAGTAACCAAGCATAATTTAAATGTAGACGTAAGTATAAATAATTTCACAAATTTAGTAGCGAGGTAACGTGGTAAGTAGACCTCTTCAGATCCCTCTCATTAACTACATGTACATAACATCTGATGCGAGGTCATAAATAAGTTGTTACTACATACAAGAACCTATTGAAATTAATCATAAAATTAATCGTTGCATAGTAAAAAGCACCTCACAATGTTGAATTGTTTTCTTCATATGGTTTTCATCGGTTTCTTGGGTATTCGAGCCATCGAAGTTCCACTGCACAGGTAGCAGTTTTATATTACGAAACTTATGCAAGTAGTTTACTTTTGCTCGGGGAGGGGAGTAAACTTATAATCAGTAGAGGACTTACCAATCACCAAGTACAATACCGCAAACCTTAATCGGTCATAATTGATTTTGAACTTATGTAATATATTAGACATTTTACTTCGATCATTTATATGCAGTTAATACACACAAACACACAAGCCGATTAAGACAGGACGGCATATGACCAAAGTGTTAGTCCTGAAATTTATGACTCTGTATAGTAAATGCCCAAAGAAAAATATGCTCATTGATTTCAGGACTAACCAATGTTTGGATTCTGGCTTTCCATATTATTTTATTTTAATGCTGCTGATGAGAGGTTAGTTTTATTTCACCTTAATCATAAAAAGGATAATGGTCTTAACCGCTGTAACGGTTACGTCATAATGAAGGCCGATAAAAATTGGCACTCAAACAGTGATTTGATATTACATTCTTTTTAAAAATGGTCGATATAGCAATTAAATTGCCATGATGATATCAAAACACTCGTAAATAATTCCCTAAGTCCATCGGAAAGAAAACCCACAGAGTTAGTTTGTCTACTCCGAAATCATCGCACATTCTTGTGAAATGAATATCTCAATATATTGCGAAAATATTGTGAATTAAAAGACGAAAATTTACCAAGTGACGAAGAGAAATGTACGGAAGCATGGAGGGGACATGTGAATTTTTTTTTCTATCTCGTGGCCACGACATACTAAGTCGTGGCCACGAGATAGCTATGTCGTGGCCACGAGATAGCTAACTCGTTCCCACGACATACTAAGTCTAGGCCACGAGATAACTATGTCGTGGCCATGAGATACTAACTCGTTCCCACGACATACTAAGTCGTGGCCACGAAATAGCTATGTCGTTCCCACGAGATACCATTTCGTTCCCACGACTTACTAAGTCGTGGCCACGAGATAGCTATGTTGTTCCCACGAGATACTATCTCGTGGCCACGACATACTAACTCGTGGCCACGATATACTAAATCGTGGCCACCAGATAGCTATGTCGTGGCCACGAGATACTATCCCGTTCCCACGACATACTAAGTCGTGGCCACGAGATACTAACTCGTTCCCACGACATTCTTAGTCGTGGCCTCGAGATACTTATGCACTTAGAAACCTTCCACAATGAGCTTTGCTCATACTCGTAGCTATTGGTACTAAAACCCTGCATTTGTTTAATGATCATCATCCTTCCATGTCTAGTCCATATCAACTTGATGAATGAAATGATTTTCTAGAAGTAATAATTAACAACATTGTCCAATATGGACCTATGTTAAACTATGTTCCCAGGTGGCGGCCATCTTTGATGAGATTGGAACCTGTTGTACATATGTAGAAATTATAGTTGATAAGCTGAACCATTTTTCTATTAAAACTTAACCTCTATCTTAAATAATATTTGAAATATAAGAAAAAATGGTTGAAATTATGACAATTTGACAAATAAAGAGCAATAACTCCTACATGGTCGTTTCGATTTTCTTCAAAATTTGTAGGTGGGTAGAGCTTAATATGCTTAACATCTTGGCAATTAAAGTTGACTATATCTATTATAGGTTTTCCGATAAAAATAAAAACATTTAAATTCGAAAATTTTACAGAACCAGAGGCTCCCAGGAGCCTGTATCGCTCACTTGGCTTTCAGTTGCCTTAATCAAGGAAACATTGTAAGTTATACAGTTGATCTTCAGTTTCAAAAACTTTTGCAGCTCGAACACCACCAATATCTTGAACTGATTTTAAAGTCTGATCATATTTTAATATATTCCTTTGTTGGGCTTTTTTTGACAAAAAACATTCTTCCTAAGGACCTTCGACACCAGTTTTGAAGTTGAGACGTCATTTTGTAAATGGCAGTCAACAAACAATTCTCAACATCGGTTTTGAAGTCGCAACATCAATATCTATATGGAAATCAAATTTCATTGAAATCGGACAATGTTGAATTTTCCTGCCTTTTTTGGCAGCCATTTTAAAAATGGCGGCCAACGAACAATTTTTAACACCGGTTTTGAAGTCGCAACATCAATATTTATTTGGAAGCCAAATTTCATTGAAATCGGCCAACGTTGAATTTTCCCGCCTTTTTTGGTGGCCATTTTGAAAATGGCGGTCAACAAACAATTTTCAACACCAGTTTTGAAGTCGTAACATCAATATTTATATGGAAACCAAATTTCATTGAAATCCGACAATGCTGAATTTTCCCGCCTTTTTAAGGGCAGCCATTTTGAAAATGGCGGTCAAGGAACAATTTTCAACATCGGTTTTCAAGTCGCCATAGCATAGCAAACATTTCATCAGTTTACACTTGACCTTCATCTTCTATAGTTTCAGAAATAAAAGATGAAAAGTAAGAAAATTTTAAAAATTCGGTGAAGAAAGGGCAATAACTCCTGCAAGGGTTTATGGATTTTCTTCAAAATTTCAAGGTGGGTAGACCTTGATATGCTGAACATTTTTGCAATTTACACTTGACCTCTATCTGTTACACTTTTTGAAATAAAAAATAAAAAGTGCAAAAATTTTGAAAATTTAACAGAAAAAGGGCTATAACTCCGAGATGGGTTTTCAGATTTTCTTCAAAATTGCAGGGCAGGTAGATCTTGCCATTCTGATCATTTTTACTCCACGTCAGATTTTTGATATCTGTAACAGTTTTCGAGAAATTGGCCAAAAACTGAAATTTACCCCTATGTTCTATTTTTAGTAACAGCGGCCATGTTGTTTGACCTACGGCCTAATCGAACATAATTTTGAGAAACCATACTCTGGTGATAATTCAGGCCAATTTTGGTTACATTTGGCCCAGTGGTTTCAGAGGAGAAGATTTTTGAAATTGTTGACAGACAAACGGACGGACGACGGACGACGGACGCATAATGATGGCAAAAGCTCACATGGCCTTTTAGGCCAGGTGAGCTAAAAAGGGCAATAACTCTAAGACGGGCTTTTAGATTTCTTCAAAATTGCGAGCATATAGGTCATGCTTTGCTGATAATTTTCACAAATTTACGACGGAAGACAGATTTTTGATATCTGTAACGGTGTTTGACTTATTTGTAAACAACAACAATTCACCCCTATGTTCTGTATTTAGCAACAGCGGCCATGTTGTTTAGTCTTCGGAGTAACCGAACACAATTCAAAAACGGCATACCCTGGTGATGTTTTAAGCCAAGTCTGGTTACAATTGGCTTAGCAGTTTCAGAGGAACAGATTTTTGAAATTGTTGACGTACAGATGGACGACGGACGGCAGACGACGGATGCAAAATGATGGCAAAAGCTCACATGGCCTTTAAGGCCAGGTTAGCTAAAAAGTCCGTGTGTTCCTTTTGATTATGTTGTTTAAAAGGTTTTGTTTACAGTGAGATATGCTTCTTTTCTTATTGTTAATGCATTTTTTTAATTACCCTTCTTAATCAAATATATAACGAATGAACAATGAAAATATCTTTAGTCAATGCAAATGAGACAAAGTTTCTACAAATCCACGGTAAACAATAACAAGATACTGAAGTTACTACGAATTTCGTTTTTTAATGTAACAATGCTTATATTTTCATTCCCCATCTGGAGGTCACAACTAACCCTTCAAAATTTTGCTCATAAACCATAGTTTGCTAAAGACAGCGCTGTCAGTGCAAATCATTTGTTAGATGTCGTGCGAAGAAAAAAAGGCTAACAGAAGGCAATCACACCGTATAATTAACAAAAAGTCTCCATCGGGAGAACTGAAGGAAAACCGTGCATCATAAAACAGTGAAATGTATTCAAATTACAACGGGAAATTACAAAAGATAAAATTCAAAAATTCATATGAAAAAAATTTACTACATCAAGTCTGAAATATGTAGATCGATTTCATTCACTCTTCTTAATCAATGTATTTTAATATAATACTTTTTACAAAATCCTCATGATATTTGTTCTAAAAAAATCATTATCTTGAACTTTGAAAATGTCATGGATTAATGTTTTTGGGTTTTCAGACATTTTTTGATGTGATGATGAAGTGCCGTCTCTTGTTTCAACAATATTGAAATGCAATTGCAAAATACACAAAATGTATGGGTAATGACTTCTAATATGCTTTTGTTTTTCTTAGTATTGGTAACCATCTCGTAAGCTAAAACAGTCAATTTCGGAAATTCAAAATTATTTATATTCTACGAGGTTTTAACCACGTTTTCCTTCGTAAAAAATCCGGTAATTAGAATGGTGAAAATGGCGGACAGACAGTGGGAACATCCTTTGTCCGGAGCAAATTTCCTACAGTGCTTTAGACAAAAATATAAAAACTGAATGACAGGAAACACCTACAATGACTGAAAATTATAATTTGCCAGGGGACTACACAGGAAAAACATGAAAAAAGACAATAGACAAGTATACTAAATCGGGACAGCGGAACTTGGTACATGCAATAGCAAAATTCAGCGGTAGAGTTAACCGGTTTATGGGTACCCAAACCTTCCCGTTATCTGTCCCGTTTCCCTAAAGTATAAAAAACCCAATACAATAAGACTACTAACTCCATGACCACAATTTTGAAAGGAGAGAAAAAGACAAAACGTAACTTTGAATAATGGGTCAAGGGGTGCTCGCCGCTAAACTGCCGGCTAGCTCAAGGAACCTAGTCTGCTGGTAGAACACTGCCGCACAACGGAAGAAAAATCAAGCTCATACCTTCCCGAAGGGGTTGGTCAAGAATCAGCCTAAATTTCAGTAGATATCGGCAGTATTATTGAGTATTGAGTATGTCTGCAAAATTTCCAGGTTACTAGTTCTCAAAGCTAATTTAACGGATGCAAGCAGAATATCTTGTCTTTATCCCTCATTACGTAAGGGATGAAAGTTATGTCACAGCCTTTCTGGAGTTTTAATCATTTTCTGGCTTGTTTAACATCATTTCCGTGAAAACGAGGATTAGAAATGCCCTTAGTAATAAATGAAATAAATGTCTTATTTTGCAGATCATTAAAACACATATCAAAGGTGTGCATGATTTTTGGTCATTTATATAAAAGATACCAGATTTTGAACTTTGTCATTTTTTTGTTGGTAAATATTTGCGTATAGGGTACCCATTTTGTCCGGAGCAAATCCCCTACAGTTATTTAGATAACGATTCATATTTTACGGATGATTTGTATATAAATGAGAGGGGCGCAAGTAAATTTGATTTTGCTTTCTTATAATATATGCCAAAATTACCAGATGCTTAACTTAACATTCTATTAGTTTTTAATTGGGTTTTCCATCGAAAAAGTCCGGTTATTAGAATGGTGAAAATGGCGGGCGGACAGTCGAGCGGGCGGCTGCCAAGTGGGTATATTATTTTTCCGTAGAAAATCTCCTACAGTTTTTTTAGATAAAAATGTCTCATTTTGCAGATAATTTATACACATATCAAATACATACATGGTAGAAAAAAGAAGCGAAACGGGGAATGTGTCAAAGAGACAACAATCCAAAGGGGAGTAATAACAACTAAAAGCCACCATAAGATCGTCAATGAACGGTGAGGAAGCCCCACACCCAACAAAGTCGGCCCATAAATAAAGAATAATCAAGTTTAGCGGAATAAACATCATCCTAGACTCCTATAGACATAAAGTAAACTAACTAAAAAAACAGACAAAACACACAAAGGATTAATAAATTTCCTGACTTAGGACAGGCGCAAATCTGCTGCGGCGGGGTTAAGCTAGTTTTAATGGGTCAAAACCTTCTCCCTTAAGCCAGTGTGATAATTAGAAAAAAACAACCGTAACAGTAGTAAAATTCAGTTGGCAACAACACTGAGTCAATTGTTTGTGAAAAAACTAAAAGAACTAAATATACGGACAAAAAAATGAAATCACAAGAGGCTACTAGCAGTTAACTGACATGCCAGCTCCAGACCCATTACCAACTGACAAATTAATTTATGTACCCTCAGTATACAGCTTCCACCAAGAATTCTTCCCGTGAGGAATTAAGCATAATGGTTTCATGCATATACCGGAATACATAACCTGTGTCCATGCAATGCTGATTTTAGAAATTTAGAATGTGTTTAGTTAAAATGCAAAGGCCCTATCAAAAACTCAATGTTAATACCAAAGAAGGCCATACGTAATGACTTGACGACAATACCGTAATTATAACCCTTATGAATTAAGGCGAGTTTAAGTATTTGTTACTCTTATGTAAAACATTACCGTAAAATAAGGGATGTGAAATACCAGCCGTGATTAGATGTTTACAGGTTGCCTTGTATTTATGAACTTAGTCTTTATATCGACAATAAAATTTAGTAAAGGTTTTAACTTGTTTATGATAACGAAAAAACTGATGTAATAATTTTTCAGTTATGAAAAGACTCCGTTCATTAAAATCGCAAACGTTATTACATACTCGAGCAAATCGAACCAGTTGAGATATGTAAACACCATATGATGACGCTAATTTTTTCACTGTGTTTGAATTTCGATTGATGACATTTATCATTACACTGTAACCTAATCCTGATCAAAATCTGAAGAATTGTTTTCTTGTATCCTATGAATTTTGTTTTTGATCGTTTATAAAAAAAAATACCAGATGTTGAGTTTGTCATTTTTTGTTAAATATTTGCGTATAGGGTACCCATTTCGTCCGGATCAAATGCCGTACAGTTATTAAGGCATAAGGCACATATTTTAAGGATTATTTGTATATATATCAGAGATATGCAATTTAGTTTGATTTAGCTTTCTTATGATATATGTCAAAATTACCAGATGTTGATCTATGTCATGTTTATATCACATATTTGCGTATAGGGTACCCAATGTGTACGGAGTACGTCTCCCTCAATGTTTGGGATACAAGGTTTATATTTTGCATAGTGTTATCACATATATCAGAGGTGTGCATGTAAATTTGATTTTGGTTTTTGATATTGATGCCAAATTACTAGTTGGTTTATTCAATTATTTTGAAATAAAATATTTGCCTATAGGATACACCATTTGTACGGAGCAGATCTCTTTTAAGTTTCACGATAGAAAGTTTACATTCTGCAGATGATTTGTATATATATATCAGAAATATGCATGTAATTTTGACTTTGAAAAGTAAGTGAGAACCGAACCGTCCATCAAAAACGAATAATAAAAGGACAATGGCAACATCGGAAAAAAAAACAAAGAAACACAGCATTAGTACGGCACAGGAAAGAAAAATGAAGACGCACACACACAAAGATGAGTAACACGGACCAAATCAGTTATGTCAAAATTACCAGTTCTTTATTTGTCAAGTATCTACCAACAGTGTAACCTATCTGTCTGGAGCAAGATTTTTCATGAATTGTTTTCTATTTTATTTAAAAAATATGCCACTTGCAAAGAAGGTAAAACATTGCAGATTACAAAAACCTGTACATTTAAAATATTCAGGGTTGACCTCATGTAAAGATTTATTGTCCGTGTAAAAGAAATCTTTTTTGTTGTCACATTCACAGCTTTCCTCTTGTTATCTCTAAAACTAGTATGCCGATTGGTCGAACAACAATTGACAAGTCTTTTCCGGAAGTTGCGTCATAATATTCTCATTATTGATTCCCGGATTCCCGGATAATACACAAAGATTCAAAGTTTAATATCAAAATACCTAAGTTAACTGTGAATTTAGTTTCTGTAGAATATGTATATTAATTGATTCATTAACGTGAGATGAAGCTTTCAGGCTGTCACCTGAAATTTTAGCCTTGATCATATTTTGAAGGTCACTTCTTCCTGAAATTTGTTTCTTAATGTTTCTAGAAGGGTATTTGAGCTATTTTATCGAGAACTCCGAAATCAGACATTAAAAATTTGGTTTTGGTCGTCCATAGGTCTAAAAGGAGTGGTCAAATTGTTTTGGACCTATTATAAATAATGCAGGCCTTTGAAAGTCACACATTTTCTTCATTTTCGTCATGACATTGGATCACCAATATTAGATTTATACCCCCTCCTTCTTAAGAGTGCTAGAACAAATTTTGTTTTTACTGAGGTGGATGTTTTTAGGCTCATTTCATGTACTGATGTTAAGATTTTCAGGATTTATTGATCCTCATTCGATGTTAATGAGATATTAGCAAATTTAATTCGTTACAGTAAAAAACCTTATTATTTCCTGCTCTTTTTTCTTTGCTTCTTTGTATGGTTTGTTTGTTAATTTTTCTATATCATTTTTTTATTTGATATAAGCATAGTGTTTAGTAATTTAGCTTTTTTTATAAAATATAACGGGATAAAGCATCATACCTTTTAATTACTACTGATGTTTAGTTTCAGTATAATCAAAATAATTGATTTTCGAAAGTAAAACCACTTTAACAAAGAATTTCATTTTTCCCGTCAAATTCATTGAATTAAATTTAACAATGAAGGGATATCGAGTAAATGCAAATGAGACAAAGTTTCTACGAATACATAGTAAATCTAAGCAGTCGAACAACCCTTTTATTGTTGTTCTTCACCTGAAGTGGCCTTGAAGCCTTCAACAATGACCTTTACTCATACCTCATAGTAAGTTCAAGACCGGAATACATTGCTAGATGTCGAGCAACGCTACATCCACGTTTTTTCTCTCATGGATACAGGATCGTCAACATACATAAAATTAACTGGCAAAGTGTTCTTACAACTGCTGCCATCCACCCGACACAAAGACTAAAAGAAGGCGAACACATCATTTTTACAACCACAAGGCACCCATGGAGTCAATAGTAAGGAAACTTGGCATAATTAAATCATGAGATATGGGCACAATGATCATGTAATCAGAATACAAAATGTTATATACCAACGTTGAAAGTATAATAATGCATCCATAACTGAAATGTATATAGAGCATACATCTTTCTCAAGGGGAATCTTTTTATAAACTCTACACTACAGGAGAGAGAAACTACAGTCTATAGTTAACAATGAAGTGATATGGAGTAAATGCAAATAAGACAAAGTCTCTACATAAACGTAGTAATACTAAACAATGAAACAATGATTTAATTGTTGTTCTTCATCTTGAAGTCACCATAAGGCCTACAACAATGACCTTTACTCCTACCTCATAGTAAGTTCAAGTTGGCCCCTAGCACCGGTTTGAGTTGCAATTGTTTGGGTTGCAATATACTAAATACTGACGTGTCATTTGGTTGTATCGTGGTATGATATTGGGGTTATCGGCCATATAAGCGTGAAATCTTTCATGTAAAATAAATCAGAGATTTGGTTAAAATAATAGGGAAAATACAAGATTTTTAACAAAATTTTATTTTATTTCAGTTACAACAGATACAATTTTTTAAATTTAGTAAAATATTTGCTGATATGCTTGCCCTTCAATTTGCAGGAAAATAATGTGGGGAGTCACCCATCTTAGTTTTGAATGAATGGCAAACATCTAATTTTAGCCCTTTTATATCCTTTATATCCCATAGGGAATTCAATTCTTTTATCAGATGCACAGAAATGATGCACAGTTTTAAGCTCCAGCACTACCTTAACTTTTGATTTAAGGAACTTAACCACAATGTAAGGTTGGAGAGATCTGTCCAAGGTATCCAGCTAATATACAAGGAAAGTTATACTTGTAAATAAAAAAAACTCTGATGTTTTTCAAAGATTTCATGTTCAAAAAATCATATAACATAAAATGTATAAATAAATGTTAGGTGACATACTGTCATGTTACCCTTAAAGGCGAAAATCAAATAGCAGTGGAGTATTCTGACTTCTTTCAAAGTTTTAACAGGTTATATTTTGAAAAAAATAGTAATGGTGCATTACATGAAACCTTGCCACGTTTCACAAATCAAAGTTTAAAGAGGTATAATCCAGATCCCTGTGTACTTCTGAATCCTGTGTTTTATTCACAAGTTATAAGTCGGAAACCCTGAAATTTGCAAAATTTCAAAGTTTCAAGGGGTATAACTCCAGAATCCATTGGAGCTCTGAACCAAAAATCTAACTTGGTCTGAATTTTGTGGTAAACAAGACACATACCACGTTTGAAGACAATATTTTTTTTTCATTCACAAGTTATCAGTCGCAAAATTTCGAAGTTTCACCGTTATAACTCCAGAACCCCATGCACATCTGAACTCGAAATAAAACTTTGCCCGAGTTTTGTGGTAAACAAGTTACATATAAAGTTTGAAGACCTTATGTTATTTTGTTCACAAGTGATCAGTCGAAAACCTTCACTATGTTTGTGATCACAAAATGTACCGTTATAAAGTCATATCAACTATCATACAACGCATGCATTTTGCAAATATTAATTTAAATAATTACAAATTCAGTAAGCAACACTGTCAACAGACTTTACTTGATTGCGTATTACTTTTTGTTGTTACTATGACATCTTTATCTTGGAAGATAGATATGAATATAGGAAATGTAAAAAATGGATAACAGGAAACACCTACAATGTCTGAAAATTATAATTACATGCCACAATCTGCTATGGAACTACACATGAAGAATACGAATAAGACAAAAGACAAACGTAGAGAACGATAGGAACTCGAGACAGCCGGACTTGGTACCGGCACTAGCAAAAGCCAGCGGTAGAGTTAAACCGGTTTATGGGTACCCATGGTACCCACACCTCCCCCTTTTCTGTCCCATTTCCCTATAGTATGATAAATATACGAATAAAACTCAATACAGGTAGACCACTAACTCCATGACAACAGTCTTGAAAGGAAAGAAAAAAAAACAATTCATAATTAAGAAAGATGGGTCAAGGAGTGCTCGCCGCTAAACTGCCGACTAACCCAAGGAGCCTAGTCTGCTGGTAGAACACTGTCGCACTACGAAAGAGAAATCAAATTCAAAACTTCCCAAGAGTTTGGTCAACAATCATCATAGGAAACCTTAATCTTTAAGCATTGTTGCAAAATCATTAGTACAGTTTCTATTCATTTAAGTAAATGGTGGCTGGGCAGGATGGAATTCCTGGGGTACTTGCAGCCGGACATGTGGACATGGTTATAAGAAAAGGATTCGACATTGTAGTAGTCCTAGCCCTTCAAAAGGAGGAAAATATTGCTCTGGGGATCCCTACCAGATACAAAACTGTTACCTTAAATCCTGTCAAGGTATGCTATGTTTTTTATAGATAAATTTTTATCAAATATAAACATAGTGTTTAATAGTAAGTCAGCTTTTTAATATAACGTGACAAAGTATCATATCTTTTTTTCAAATTACTACTGATGTTTAGTTTCAGCATATTCAAAATAATTAATTTTCCGAAGTTTTCTCACTATAACAAAGTTTTTAAAGTTTTTTTTTCTGTCAAATCGATTAGATTATTTCTAAAATTGCTTGATGACACGTTGTTCAAGGAAGATGTGCAGATCTTTAAACATTGTTCTAGAAGCTCTCAAATAAGAAAAGTCACTGTTCTTTCATATTTTTAGTAAACGGTACATGGGGTTTATGAAACTCCTGGGATACCTGCAGTCATACATGTGGAAATGGCTACCACAAGAGGATGCGATATTGTAACAACCCTAGTCCATCAATGGGAGGATTTTATTGCTCGGGAGACAATTTTCAGATAGAAAAATACTTTTTAAAATCATGCCAATGTATTCAGCAAATGTACACATGTCTGCATAAATCGCAGGAAATATGTTTTAGTAGTTAACTTTATGCAAAAATCTTATTTTGAAATATTCCAACTACTAGTATTTTAGATTCACAATTGATTAGGCAAGGTAGATAGTTAAGATCGTATTGTAATTCTCATTATTTTGTTGAAGTATTAAATTGTTACGTCATTTTAAGTTTTACTCACATTTACAAAAGTCTAAAATCTGTGAAAAAAAATTGCAATTTTCAATCAAATATAGAGCCAAATATCGTAACTTACAATACTCATTGTAATTTAAGGAATATCATGTTTTTACCATTGCACAGTTTTTTTTTATTTCCATGAGTATAGTTTTCTTTTTGTAAAAAACTTAGGGATATATGTATGTCAAAATTATCAGTTTTAAACGATCTTAATAGATATTATTCTTTTTAATTCCCAGTAAACGGTGGTTGGGGAGCATGGAATTTCTGGGGTACTTGCAGTCGCACATGTGGAAACGGATATCGCAAAAAGATCCGGTATTGCAATAATCCTAGTCCGTCAAAGGGAGGAACATATTGTTCTGGGGACGCCTACCAGATACAAAGCTGTTTCCTGAAATCCTGTCAAGGTATGTTCTACAGAATAATAAAAATTGACAGCCGACTATATACGCTTAAAACACATTAATTTGGACCTCTTACTGATAATACGTAAAAAAGTGTCCGTGTTTGTATTTTAATTATGTTGTTTTAAATGTTTTGTTTACAGTGAGATATACTTTCTTTCTAATTTTTAGTGTATTTTTTTATTATCCTTCTTAATTAAATATTTAATGGATAAACAATGAGAATATCTTTAGTCAATGTAAATAAGACAAAGTCTCTACAAATGGATAGTAAAACAAAAACAAGATACTGAAGTTACTGTAAATTTCGCTTAGTAATGGAACAATGCTTATATTTTCGTTCCTCATCTTGAGGTCAAAACTAACCTTTCAAAAATTAACTTTGCTCATTAACCATGGTTATCTAAAGACCGCATCTAGCACTGCTATCAGCGGAATTCATTCCCTAGATGTCGAACGACGCTACATCCATGTATTTACTTACGCATAGGATTCACGATTGCAAACAAACATTAAATGAGCTGACAAAGTACTCATCATTTGACGAAAAAAACTAACAGAAGACAATAAGTCTTTCCAGGAAGTTGTGTCACAATGTTCTCATTATTGTTTCACCTAAAATATACCAAAATTCAAAGCTTAATATGTGTATTTGTGAGATGAAGCTTTCAGGTTATGACTGAGAATTTTACCTTGATATCATTTTGAAGTTCATGTATTCCTGAACATTTGTTTTCTATTAAGGATGTTCGTTGGTCAATTTTAAAATAACAAGACTTTCAATTAAATGTGATTTTTTGTTTAAAAATTGAAAAAGATGTAAATTAAGCCAAAAAAATTGATAGGTTACCGATGTAATTTTTGAGATTTAAGTGTTTCAAAAAATGGCGGGAAACTGAACTCCTCTGTATTTTTCTTAGGTTTAACATGAGCAATGTTTATTCAATATTAAATGTGACAAAATAACACCAATGGAATAAAATTTTGTCAGAATGCTCCAAAAGATGTATAAAATGAAATGATGGATAAATAATAGGGGGTCACTGGTCAAAAAGTTATACAGCATTTAAATGGATAAAACCAGAGAAATCCGAAAATCTGACATGAATGCATAAACATGACAAGCGAACATCCTTAAATGTTTCTTCGTATCGTCAGTTGTATATGAACTGTTCGAAAACCCCTAAAAAAGACAAAGAATTTGGTTTTGGTGCATAGGTCCAAAAGGGGTGATCTATTTTTTTTTTCGGCCCAGCATAGTTCATTGTTGAAAGCCTCAAAGTGACTGCACTACAATGTATCAAAATTTAACATTTGGCTTTCTTATTTTGTAAAAAAATTATAGTATTTTTCTAGCCATCTGTATATATATATATTACCCACATCTCCCGATTTTACTTGCCAAGTTTCCTTACAAACAACTCTATGAGTGCCCTGTGATCGTTTATATGTTGTTTTGTCTATTGGTCCCTTTGTCGGAACAGTGTTTGTAAGAGTACTTTGCCCGATTTGTTATGCTTGTCGACAACCCTGCATCCATGACAAAAATAATGAAAAACAGGGATGGATGTAGCGTTGTTCAACATTTAGCAAGTGAATTCCACTCAAACCTATGCTGGGGACTGTGTTGAACTTACTATTAGGTAAGAGTTTTGCTCTTTGTTGAACAAAGATGAAGAAGAACATCAATGAAAGGATTGTTCCATTTGCTTAAATCTCGTGATTTTGTTGTAGTATGAAATTGTTACGCCATTGTATGTTTTCCTCACATTTAAAAAAATTAAAATCAGTGAAAAATGTTGAAGTTTTCAAACAAATACGTTGAATAATGATAAAGCCAAATATCATTACTAACAATACCCTGTGCCATTTCGGAATTATCACGTTTTTACCATTGCATAGTTTCATATTTCTATGAGCATAGTTTTCCTTTTTAATAAAAACTTGGGGATATTTCAAAATTATCACTAATAAACGATCTCCGCAGTTGTTACTCTTTAAAATTGCAAGTAAACAGTGGGTGGGGAGGATGGCAATCCGGGGGTAGTTGTAGCCGGACCTGTAGAAAGGGATATCAGAAGAGGGTCAGATATTGTAACAGTCCTAGTCCGTCAAATGGGGAACATATTGTTCTGGAGACGCTTATCAGATACAAAACTGTCATTTTAGTTCCTTGCCAAGTTATGTTATGAAAAAAAAAGAAAAAAGAAAAAAAAAGATCTATGTATTCATTTCCATCACATAAATATACGAAAAGAAAAATGAAAAAAAAACATATAGGATACTGCATTTGCTAAGACAAACGACTCTATTGAATCTCCAACTATAAATAATTTTTGTAGTACTTTTAAAAATTTTATTCTCGTAATGTTGAAGTAACTTTATGTAAGTCCAGTAGTCTGTCCAACAGTGCGTTGGTTCGCCAGTCTGTCAAGCTGCTTCGTCTTTTTGCAACGTCACTGTCTCCCAATAAATTCAAAATCTGCATTTAGCTTTTGCTCCCTTTTCAACAAAAGCCGGCAGGTATTGATATAGAGGGTAAAAAGGTAATCTTCGCGACATGATGCTAGTGGCACAGAAAATTTTTCTGAACATAAAGAGTTTTTACGTAAAGTACTAAATAGTATACAAATGTGGAATAACATTGAAGAGATAAATTGTCAAAAAGATTTTCTATTTTCCTGTTTAATTTTTACAACGCTATTTTGCTAAGATGTTTTCATTGATCGAAAACGTTTAATCAAAAGTAATTGCTCATTAATTTTTTTCAGAAAACCGTAGCTTGGGCCAAAATGTCTTGATAAAACAAATTCTGAAAGTATGGCTACGGGGTAAAATCCTCCCTGCAAAAGTAACTGATCTTTTAGTGTTTCAGGAAATTTAACTATTAAATAGTAATCATTTAGAATTTTCAAGTTGTCAAGTGTTTGTTAGTCTAAATACTTCACACAAATTTTTCCCATCAACGAAAATCTAAACGTTTAGCGCGGTGCACGCAATTATATCTGTCAATTACAAAATGCTACACTTGCATCTCCCTCATGCAAAGCTATGTCCTTAGCTGATTTTGGCTTTACATTTAGATCATATTGGTTATTTGTTCTCTGTCAGTTTTTAAATATCTTTGCGTTTATGGTCTTCCAAACGTTTAGATTTTATCTGCACTGAAGAGACATAGGTTTTCAAAATGCGCAAATGCAGAAATTAGATTCACAGTAACTTCGGTATTTATTTATTTGCATAGTATGTTTTTATTACGATCAGCTCTATGTATCTTGTTTGCATCAAAACCAATTAAAAATCCGAAAGCCTATTACATAACTATTTTGAATTTAGCAATTCTATCACCAAATCAAACCCTTTATCCAAACATATAGACAGCAGAAAACGTGACGAATAATCGGCAAGGTTAGGCCAGCAAAAAGGTTTCTTAGCTTTCATTCCAAAGCGCTGGGATAAAAAAGACGAACCTTTATTTCATGCTGACTACATTCGTGTTGGATATGAATTGCCGTGATTTTGGATTTGATGAAGAAGTTTATTTGTTTATTTAAGTCTGCAAGCAATCTAGATAGTATATATATTTTACGAAAAGATATGGAAGAAATGAACATGAGACCATAAGGCCGATGTTCACTCCAACTGCAATAATTTAGATGAGCTGTATGGCCATTTCGGAATTTTAATTATAAAAAAAATATCATATTTAGAAATATGACTCACGTTTTCTCGATCTGATAACAAATATATACAGCATCAAAATTAACAGTAACTTCGGTATTTCTTCTATGTAATTACAAATTTTATTGTAAAAAAATTCCTTCCAATTGAAAGCCACCACTTCATTTTCTCGTCTTCTCTCTTTCTCTGCTGTAATTACTGTATTAGGTATCTGCCGGAGAAAATGTCTGTCGTGAAGTAACCCAATGGAAGTTTTTCATAAAAATTAAGATAGAAAACACTTAATGTTTTTTTTTTTTTCTACAGTAAACGGTGGCTGGGGATCATGGAATCCCTGGGCAAAATGCAGCCGTACATGTGGAAATGGACACCAGAAAAGGATCAGGCATTGTAATAATCCTCGTCCATCAAAAGGTGGTACATATTGTGGTGGAGACGCCCTTCAGGTACAAGACTGCTACCTCAAATCATGCAAAGGTATGGAATGCAGAAACAAAAACAAATACAAATTCTCTCTATTAGTATAAAGCCTTATAAAATGATTAAAAAACTATAACAGATAGAGATTTAGTTTTCATTTCAAACATGCTGAACAAGATCTACCGACATGCCTATTTTGAATAAAATACAAATGCCTATGTAAGATTTATTGACCTTTATTGGTAAATTTTTTCGGGATTTCATATATTTCATCTTGTATGTAAAAAAAAATGAGTAAGATAGAGGTAAAGTTTAAAATGCAAAAATGTTCAGCATTCAGCCATGATCTACACACATGGCAATTTTTAAGAAAATCTAAATACCTATGTAGGTGTTATTGCAATTTGGTTGTCCAATTTTCGTGATTTTATATATTTCGTCTTATATTTCAAAAACAGTTTGAAATAGAGGCAAGGTTTATATTGCAAAAAATATTTAGCATGTCAAGATCTACCTAAATGTTCATTTTGAAGAAAATCTTAATATCCATATAGGAGTTATTGCCCTTAAATTGTCAAACTTTTCGTGATTTCATATAATTCTTCTTGTAATTCAAAAAACAGTTGAAGATATAGGATAAGTTTAATTTGCAAAAATGTTCAGCATATCAAGACCAAAATGCCCATTTCGAAGAAAATCTAAACACAGATGTAGGAGCTTTGCACTTTATTGGTCAAATTTTTGTAGGTTTAATTGTTTCGTCCTATATTTTTTTAAACAATTTGAAATGGAGGCTAAATTTAAATTACAAAAATGTTTGGTACATCAAGATCTACATTCATGCGAAGTTTGAAGAAAATCCAATACCCATATAAGAGTTATTGCCCTTTATTGGTTTTATTTTTGGTGATTTAATACATTCTATTTGCTATATCAAACATTATTTTGGATAGAGGTCAAGTTTAAATTGAAAAAACGTTCGGTATGTCAGGGACTTCATTTTATTGAATATGGTCAAGTTTTCCAATCCCATCCAAGGAGGTCAACATCAGGGAGCTTAGTTTAGCATTGGACCCTATTCTAAAACATATGAAAAAATCTTTTTATTTAAACCAACAACCAACAACAAACTTGATCACAAAATACCTTAGTTGGCCCCCTTTGACAAATGTATCTGAGAAGTTCACATCTCTCAGCAGAGAATATAATCTAATATTGGACCCTGTTTGAAGCATTCGAAAGATTTTCTCCACTGAAATTACGTGGTCATTGGATTCAAACTTTGTTGCAATAGCTCCTTGGTGGTCCCCTTTAAGAAATATCCCGCATAAGATGGGTCCCAGAAAGGATCTTAGTTTAACATTGGACCCTATGGGAAAACACTTTCAAGGATATCCTCCTATACTACTTATCCAATTGGAACTAAATATTTTTTCAAATCCTTAATTGGCTCCCTTTACAAATGTGACCATTAAGTCTTCAACCCATCCAACACGTTTTCAATGGGGATATATAGTTCAGCTTTAAAATAAGTTATATCAGTGTCTATTAAATAACTTGAAAATAAGTTTTTTTTATTATTGAGGTTATTTGGACTGTCCGTGTAAGCCATGGCCAAGGTGAGCAATACAGGCATTTGAGAGCCTCTTGTTATTAATAATCGTATGTTTGCATATACGAACATGCAATAAGCCTCTTATTGTATGTTTGTATATGCTTTCAACCCTTACGGGTAGAAATATATATTTATGAATAAAGTAATAATTAAAGTTAATTGTAATTATTGTAGATTGACAAACATGAGGAACATTATCCAAAACAAACTGGAGGGGACAAGCTTTTCTCGAAATGGATTGATCCCTAATAATTTCATGAATTTCACCCAAGGACTGAATTAAAGATGCTTACTATACCGGTACAAGTGATCTCCCTAGTGGTTTTTATTGGGTCCTTGTTGTTGATCTGTGTGTGTCTTCGTTTTTCTTTTTTCTTGTGGTATGTGGTCCTTGCTTCTTTGTGTTTCCGGTGTTGCCATTGTCCATGGATTGTTCGTTCTTTTGACTGACGGTTCGGTTCTCACTTACTTTGCTCATGATGCTAAATATGCTAAATATTTGCGCGAAATTTATGTTTTAAAAGTACAAGGAACAACAGTCAAGTATCATAATTTATTTAATAATTTTAACATTTTAATCCGAAAATATACTGAAATTATGGATTTCCTTTGTTTGGGTTTTAGTGCTGCTGATGAGGAATTAATTTCCGAAATGGCCATACAGCTCATTAAAATTATTGCAGTTGGAGTTAACATATGTGTTATGGTCTCATGTTCATTTACTCCACATCCTTTCGTAAAATATGTATTGCGGATGGCTTAGTTTCAAAACTCAGTCATGCGGAAAATTGTTTTTTTTAAAGCCTTAGTAATTACATGTAAATTGGCGGTTATATTTTTAAAAAAATTGTTATTTGTGCGCAAAAAAAATTAATCAACGTTGTTCGTTTGCATTGCCATTCAATATACATGGACATACATGTAATAATATGTACCGATAAGTATTACCTCTCATGTGAGAACATATAAGTATAACCTCTCATGTGATAACCGATTAGTATTAACTGTCATGTGAGAACAGATATGTTCAAAGTAAAAATTGTAGCCAGAGTAAATCAACGGCCAAATGTAACATGAACCAATTGCTGGATTCTATCAAAAATTTAAGAGTCTTTTACATTGTACTTACCACCAAAACTCGTAACAACGACCATACCATGTTCCAAATAATATGATGTTATAAATCTACACATAAAAAACATGAAAAAAACATTTATGATATAAATGACAGTCGTAATACATACTGGGTGTTTGTTTGTCTGATTCGAAAGATAACAAAATACCGAAGTTACTGTGAATTTATGTCTCTTCAGTGCAGATAAAATCTAAACGTGACGTTTATAACCGAAATATGCGTAAAATTTGATAGAGAACAAATAACCTTCACGATATAATTAGAAAATCCAAACTCATCTAAGTATAGAACTATTTAAGTGGGAGATACTCCATAGTTTTAAACAAAATTCTCTAAAATGTATGTATTGCAAGTTCCCGAAAAAATTCGGTTTTTAGGCCAGCATCGAAGTACTGTCTACTGAGTTGGGACTATTCACTCCAAGAGTATCCAGTTGCCATTTTGGGTGTTAAAAAGCATTAATTATAATACTGTGCTAAACATTACAATGCTTGTGAAAGATATTAACAATGGAAATATAGCATGTTATATGAAGTAAATGCACATGAAACAATATCTCTACGAATACATGGTATTATTAAGAACTGGCAAAAACGCTTTAATTATTGTATGTCATCCTTAGGTCTATATGAGTCCTTCAATAATGAGCCCACTCATACCTCATAGGAAGTTCAAGGCGGCCCCTACCATCGATTTTAGCGGAATACATTGCTTAATATTGAGCAAAACTAGGTCCATGTTTTGATCGTCAACAATCACAAATTAACTGGCGGTGTGTTTTTACAACTTTCGTCATCCGTTGCCCGACTAAATGACTCATAGATGACAACCACAACATATAAACAACCACAAAACACTCACAGAAGACCATCACAACTTATAAACGGCCATGGGACATTTATGGAGTCAATTGCAAGAAATGTTGGCATAATTAAGAAGGCAGATGTGGGCAATAATAACAGAATTGTCAGAATAACATTTTGAAAATGCAAACAGTAATAAAAAGAATGCCAAAGTCGAGAGATTGAAAGTGTATTCATATGAGATGTTCTTTCAAGAACAAATGCAGCATAACAAAAATATAAGGAGAGCATGCATCTCTCGCACAGGAAGATTTTCTACAGACTCCACACTGCAGGAGAGGCAAACACTGGTTTAAATTAAGAACGGAAGGAAATAAAGTAAATGCATATGAGACTAAGTCCCTACGAATACAAATTTACTTTGTATCATGTGCATTTACTTCATAACTCTTCATTGTGTTTGGTAACACCAAGCAATTGGACAACGCTTTTATTTTTTGTCTCCATATTGAAATCGAAATGAGGCCTTCTACAAATTCAATTTTCTTTTAATTTGCAGTATGAAATAGTCATATGCTAATATACCTGAAGAAAAAAAAAGTTTCACCGTAAGATTTTTTATCAACAGATCATAGAAACACCCTTGTCTTAAGGGTCTTGAAATCTGTTAAAAAATCCCTAGAAGGCATAAATTTTAATGCAGGCATTGTAAAGTGCTTTATTAAAATAGTGCATTTTCATGATAATATATTTTAGCACTTTTTATGAAAAATATAATAAGTGTTTATTCATACCAATCACAACAAATACTTTTTATATAAAAAGGAGTTAACTCCTCTCACTTCAGGTCTACTACCTTAATTACTTCTTTTTTCAGCTTTCAGATTTATTCAAAATACTATTTATTTTCAATTTGACCAGCAAACATCCTTAATATAAACGGATTTCCTTAATAATAATTACTGACTATTTTCTTATATATATATTTGTATCGCAACCTATCTGTTTATGTATATTTCCACATAGATTGGCAAAAAGTTCACGTTTCCTTATATATATGCATATATTCCTTTCAGTGAATGGCAGCTGGGGTTCATGGAACTCTTGGAATACCTGCAGTCGTACATGTGGTCATGGTTATCAAAAGAGGATCCGAAATTGCAACAACCCTAGTCCTTCAATGGGAGGATCATACTGTTCTGGAGACGCCTTTCAGATAGGAAACTGCTATTTAAGTTCATGCAAAGGTATTTATTCAAATGTTCATTATTATGCATGCATGTGAAATAAATATTTAAAAATAATTTGCATTTGTTTGAAATAAATTCATTTTTTAAATCAGACCAAGTAAGATTGTAAATACTTTTTGCTCTCTACTTTTTCTAAAGTTGACAATGTTCTCTTTTGTATTTCGCCATTGCATTATGTGTTTTTGCCTGATATTTTTCTGTATGAAACAATTTTTTACAAAATGCAAACAAAACTATGAATCAGGCACCACCACTCAAATTGTTCACAAACTGAAATGACTTCTTTTATTTTATTATTATAATTATGTGATAAAGGGGAGTCTTACTCATTTACGAACGTTTTGAAATTCAGTCTTAAAACTGGTGTTGATTTTGAAGACTGGATCTCAAATATGCATATGCCATCTGAAAAAAAAAATCATATCATGCTTATAATTGTCTTTTGTCGGACAGCAGATGCCAGCGATTCTACAAACACTTTGTAAGTTAACATTTTGTTTGTTGACTATCTCGTAATCATGGGTGCAAAGAACATGGATGTAGATAAAAAAAGGTTTTAAGGCTCATCTTGAACTTAGTATCTGGTATGAACAATACTTATTTTGGAGGCTTCATTGTGATTACGAGAAGAGGAGCAACAACAAAAGCGGGGTTTCATTGCCTGGCTGTACCATCTTTTTTTGTAGAAATTTTGTCTTTTATGCATTTACTCTATATCCTTTCATTGCTAATATTATTTCAAAGAGACCAATGATATTCATTCACTTATATCAAAAATAGTTTATCTTATGCAAATAAGTAATGGAAAAGTATGAATATAATTTACGATTTAGTAATATCCATAATTAATCATTAAACAATCATTTCTGAGTAAATATCAAACCATTGCATCTTCAATTAAAGTTTAGAAAAAACAATAAAATCTGAATTTATTTGTCATTTTGAAGAATAAGACACTCATGTTTCATTTCAGAAAAGAAAAAAGAGACAATTCTGTAATGAGAAATAGTAAATTAAGTTCTATACAAAACAGCACTGTTAAAATTACCATGCCATTGATGGAGACACTAGCCTAAAATGTACAAATATAACAATTTTTTTTTCATTTAACTAAACCCAATTTCAAAATAGTCATTTTTTTCAGACTTACATTGTCATTACATTGTTGAAGTTTGATTAATTTTACTTATTTTTTTTCTCTATTGTAATGGAATTCTATATGCAACTTATTTGCTTGAAGGAAAATATCTCAAGTTTAAAATAATTTCCAAGATGTTTTCAGCAAATTAAAAAAATGCTCAGTTACCGTTCGTTTACCTTTATTAGTTAACGGTAGCTGGGGTTCATGGAACTCATGGAATACATGCAGTCGTACATGTGGCAATGGTTATCACAAAAGGATCCGAAATTGCAGCAACCCAAGTCCTTCAATGGGAGGGTTATACTGTTCTGGATACGCTTTTGAGATGGAAGACTGCTTTTTAAGATCATGCGAAGGTATTTTTTGCAAATTTGCATATTTGTGTGCAGGTATCGTATGATTGATATAATATGCTTCATTAAAAAAACTTATATATTTTTATGACATGTCACAGTTGGTTAATGTTCGAAAAATTATGATTTTGGGGATAAACCGCAACAAAATATATGTAAGTCTAAACAACCACAATTAAAACAGAACAGCTAAAAGAGAACGGAAAATCACAATTTTGGCTTCATGTCAATTTTATTAATCATCTTTTATACATCGTCTATCTCTCACTCGCAGCTGAAAACTATATGCGACTTTTTAACCCTCAGTCTATTATATTTTCAGCTAGAGATGTTCTGCCATTTTACTACTTTTGCACATTTGATAGGAGAAACAAATCCTCTTCCAGCTACTTTGTGATTTTAAATACTTCCTCTCGATATTTAAAGCATTTAGTTCAAGCGAGGAAAACAGCCCTCCCTAGAAGAGATTCATCATATTTCCTTATAAAACAGACCATATCTGACCTATGGTACATGTATCAGGATTCACCAGACTACGTCACAATATAGAAAACGTCACGTCATAGCGAATAAAACGTCATAAAAAGATCAAATAGGGCGGACATGTTTTTGACGTATGTTTACGTAGAGCAAACAGACAACAACTGGTGAATCTGAATACCAGAACTCGGATATGGTCTATAGAAAAAAAATGGACATCAGAGAGCAATGATAGATTTGTAAGACACAACATTTTCGAATAAGAACAAAAATTGTTGGTTATCTACCTGTATCATTTGAGTTACATAATCAAAACGGAAATACATTAATATATTAATAGCCTCTTTTGATACTGAAATGAAAATTAGCCCTATAATGACTATATATGAATAACTTGGTAAAGGGAGATAACGGACAATTGTTTTTGATTGCAAGTATTTTGTCTTAACTCGTTTATTGTTATACTGCATATCTATCCGATATTCTTTTTAGAAAACAAAGATCCGTACAATAAATTGATTCATACCGTTATCGACAATTATAATACTTAAGATGCTTCTAAATGCTCCTTTAATATAGATTTAACTTTACGAAATGTAGCAAAAGTTGAAATCAAAATGAAAGTTTACAACTATATATTGTCCTTCCACATTCTCTGTATCATTGGATTCGTAGAGCACTTGCAGTCGCACATGTGAAAATGGATATCAGACCAGGTGCTGTAATTGTAATAGTACATTTAAGACAAGCCCACGAAAAAATCCCCTTTATTAATTGTTTTTCATTACACCTTCAGCAAATTGACCAAACCGAACAACACATTTAGGTCAAGCTTATGGGCTTTAATGTTGTTTTGTTTTGCCCTCATTTTTGTTCTTAGTTGTTACCTCCTTACATGGTTTTGATAGATATCTTATTTAAACACAGATATTTTTTTTATTTTATTTGATTTTTTTCATTCTATTTTATTAAAATGGATTGTTCAATGAAATGTATTTACTTTTCTTTTAAAACATCTTCAATATTTCAATCGTCTGGTAAATATACTTAGAGGATATTCCCATAATAGATGAGTTTGTTGTAATCTATTCCTCTTATTCATTCTAATGTTATAAATTAACTCTCGGAAATAACCATCTGACGAAATTAATTGTACTTTGATTTTTGTGTGTTATTATCATAGTGGACGGTAACTGGGGACAGTGGACCGACTGGGGATCTTGCAATTCAACAAATGGAAGTGAAATCCAGAAACGATATCGAGATTGTGATGGTCCTCCCGAATACACAGATTTGATAACATGTATAGGAATTGAAAGTCAAATCAAAGTATGCAATGAATCTGTCAGTGGCAGTAAGTATTTGTTATGTTTCTTTTATGTTGCCTCCATGTAGTTTCTCAAATAAAATGGACAACAAAAGTCCGAATCGATCAAAGGGAGAGACCAGTTAGGAAAATCCGTATTACATTCGACTGAATCAGGGAAACACAATCCAACACAAAACATTTTTTGCAAGCCGTCATAATCCCGACTTGGAACGGGCATTTTATCAATAAAATGGTGGGTTAAACCAGGTTTAATGATGCATCAACCTCCCGCTTATATGACGACTAACTATAGTTTCGGTGCGCCCAGATTGTATTAAATGTTAAAGCCATAATATTTTCAAAACATATAATTTTTTTCACACATGTAAAAATGTACTTTGTAAATATTTTTAAAAACGCCTTTTATAGTAAAATTTTTTTTCTCGAATTGCACAATAAAGTAACACATTAAACAAGGACTTAAAGACTTCTTCACAGTATTAACCCTTATTAACCACCAATACCAGAGAGATGGAAAAAAATATTGGAATTCATTATACTACTTATTTTTCATTTTTTTATCTTTTTTTAATTATGTATATAAGTGTCCTAATAAAGATCCCCATTGTGTCTGAAAGTTTCACTTAACATTTGTCAGAAGTCATTACTTCGGTGCTTATCGAAAGGTGATTTTATTTGGAACTATACAATATCTAAATTAATGTAAATATTGTTGCATACTCATGTAAAGGTCTATCCTTAACTGATTTTGTTCTCCATTTAGATCGTTTTGGTTTGTCCCCTCTATCAGTTTTTAAGCATCTTTGAGATTATGGTCTTCCAAACGTTTAGATTTTATATGCATTGAAGAGACATAAGTTGTCGAAATTGCTGTTTGCAGAGCTAAATTCACAGTAAGTGCGGCATTCGGTTATTTATAGGGCCTTACCTTTACACTTAGCAGTACATTCAGGGCACAAATAATCACACCAGACGAAAAACGTACTAAACTGCATTAGATATCAATCATAATAGGATATTATAGTTTTAAGCTTATAATTTTGTTCCTTTTGACTTGAGGTCAACATATGCTCAGCACTATGCGCTTACAGAAAAAAGCATCAGGAGGGATAAGTCAGCTTTCACATGTTTCAGTCAGCAACCAGTTAATTAACTTGACGACTTGTTATTCGTCCGAACCGTCAATGGACGCGAAACGTGACGGATGGCGAGAGGCTTATTCGTCCAGCTGCGTCTAGATTCGTCCATATATCACTTGAGATCTCGGGTAAACGATTCTGCGAATTATAGACTCGTTTTACTCGGTACATTCAAGATTTATACATTATCGCAACAGATCGGTTCTTTTGGTATAAATAAATAAATATTTGAAATTGATATTTCATTTTTTTTTATTTTCATAAAATAAAGTTTGAGAGGAACTGCTGCATTGATAGGTGTAGTTTATCAGTATTTAACATTTTCAAGAAGTTTTAAACGAAATACATGTTAAATGTAAAGGGGAAGTTTCGCACTAGCCGCTGGATTTGCTATGACTGCATGAATTGAAGATTTGCAAGTGTTTTTTTTGTCTTAAATGTTCATTTTCATGAAGTTTTGAAAAAAAAAACAATTGTCAGAAGAAGCTTCATACTGACTTGTACATTTGAAATGACTAAAATAAAGATTTATAGGATTTTTTGTTTATTTTTTTTTAAAAATTTATTAGAGTTTTGAACAAAGTAATGAGTATAAAAATGTTTCCCACTGACTGGTAGATTTGTAATGACTGAATTGAAGATTTTCAAGTGTTTTTTTCTTTTACCAAAACTGTTCAGTTTCATGGTGTATTGAATAAAATACTATGTAAAAGGAGAATTTCTCTCTAACATATACAGTGGTAATATTTACAAGTGTTTTTATTACAATTTTCATTTTCATGGAGTTTTGAACAAACTAATGTATAAAAGGAAAGTTTTGCACTGACCGATGAATTTTTAATGGCTAAAATGAATATTTATAGTTGATTTATTATTATTATTTTTTAATTAAAAGGAAAATTTTTCACTGACTGGTATATATATAATGACTAAAATGAAGATTAACAAGTGTTTTTTTTAACGGTTACGTTTCATGGAATTTTCAACAAAAATGTGCAAACGGAAAGTTTCACAATAACTGGTATATTTGTAATGACTACAATTAATATTTTCAAGTGATTTTATATTATTTGTTTTTCGTAATTTAATGAATTTTTAACAAAATAATAAAAAAACGTGTGAAGTTTTGCACTGACTTGTACATTTGTAATAACTCCAATTAAGATTAACAGTTAACATTGTTTTTTTTAATTGTTTATTTGGATGGAGTTTTGAACAAATAACAAAATGCTGAAGTTACTGTTAATTTATTTTCTGCATATGTGCACTTCGACAACTTATGTCTCATCAGTGCAGATCAATAACATACTAATGTGTAAAAGGAAAGTTGGCAATGAATGGTACATTTATATTGATTAAAATGAAGAATTGTGAACTTTCCCTCTCTCTGTAGCAATATACCTACCTCCCCAGCATATGGAGTGTACATTTCACAATTAATTCCTTACTGTAGAGCGGAGCACTTGATGTCACTCTTTTTTGAGAGTTCATACTGTTATTGTTTTAGTTTTTTGTGTTGTATATGCAGTTGTTGTGTGTTTTGTGGGCATTTATTGTCTGTGGTCTTCCGTCTTCTGGTGTTCTTGATTTTGCCTTGTCTCTGGGCTTTGATTTGTGTAAGCTTGTGCTTTGTTCCTTCGGTATTCTACTGTCGTTGTTTTGTAAGTTTTTTGATATCAATTTTTTTTCATTTTGATGGAACATTGAACAAAATAACTTGTAAAAGGAAAATTTTGAACTCACAGGTACATTTGTTATGACTCAAATGAAGATTTACAAGTCTTTTTAGTGTAATTTTTCAATTTGATGGTATTTTGAACATAATAATTTGTGAAAGGAAAATTCTGTACTGACTGGTACATTTGTAATAACTAAATAACTAAATACCGAAGTCACTGTGAATTGTTTTTCTGTAAATGCACATTTCGACAACTTATGTCTCTTCAGTGCAGATAAAATCTAAACGTTTTGAACACCATAAACTTAAAGATGTGAGAACAAATAGCCAATATGAACATTTCTATGTGATTTTCCTGTAAGAATTTTTCTTTTTCATGTAATTTTAATCAAAATAATGTGCAGAGGCAAATTTTGCAGTGACGGTTTATTTGAAAAATAACAAAATACCGAAGTTACTGTTAATGAAATGACATGTTTGTCTCTTGTTTTCATTATTGTTTTTCTAGTGCAGTTCGCTTGTAAATTTTGGCGTGTGATTTAAGTTCCCAATCATTGTAGGTGTTTACTGTTATCCTGTTTTTGTAATTAAAGATAACTGAAATGAAACGAAACGAATTAAATCGTGTTAATACTTTTATATAAAATTTACTTGACAATGATTTGGGACAGACAATTTGCTAAAAAAAATCATGAACGGAAATTGTTCACGAAAATGAAGAAAAAGATAAAAGAATCAATCAATTTTAATCAAATAATCTTTTTTAGTCTTTGCAAATGGACTGACCAGAGTTAAATTTTCCTCTTCAATATTTATTTGTTCAAAATACCATGAAAAAGTACAATTTTGATAAAAATCTGTAATTTGTCATTTAAGTCATTTCATTATTACATGAAAAAGAAAAATTCTAATAGGAAAATCAAATATTAGAAATTTTCATATTGGCTATTTGTTCTCAATCAGTTAATTCATTCAAATGGTATAATCTTAGAAGTAATTATATTCTTATAGTTGTTTTTGTTGGATCAGACATTTTACTAATTGGATTTCGGGGATGCTTGATTCTACATTCTGCAAGTTTTCAGATTTAATGGATCGGTAATATTTTGCAACCAAACATTCTTAGCTGTATAAAAAAAATGTAATTTCCAATTAATTTCAAACATGGGTCTTTTTAATGTTCAACAAGTATAATTTTCAACAGCATAATATATCACACACGCGAAAATAGTATCGGTATAAGTAAATGTATAAGAGGGGTGCACAACAGACCTGCTTTTAATTTTGTCTGTTTTTGGTTTATGAAGTAAATTAAGGTAAAACATTTTTGAACTACATCATGCTGTTCAGATTTGTATATGTGTATTGTTTTGCATAAAATTCGGACTCTGCTTGAGGACGTCAGATTGTGTATTGTGACACAGACCGCGTAAGTCGCTTCAGAATAGAAAATTCCATTTTCTGTCATATAAGAATAGAAATAATTCATTCCAGTTATTTGACCATGGGCTGGGTCTTAAAATTAGTTCACTGACTCTATGCTAACATCTGTCGATTAGTTCCGATATCGATACCCCTCTGAAACATTAACTGTTTGCAATAATAAAATAAACATTGAAAGGATATGGAGTAAATGCACATGCGACGAAGTAAAATCACACGCCAAAATTTACAAGCGAACTGCACTAGAAAAACAATAATGAAAACAAGAGACAAACATAAATAACGATAAAGACTCGGGATAGCCAGACTTGGTACCGGCACTAGCAAAAGCCAGTGGTAGGGTTAACCGATTTATGGGTACCCAAACCTAACTTTTCTTTATCCCTTTTCCCTATAGTATAATAAACATGCGAATAAAACCCAATACAAAATGTTAACTCAGTGACCTATCTTGGAAAAGAAAAGCATATGACAAAACGTAATTTAGAAAGATGGGTCAAAAAGTGCTCCCCGCTTAACTGCCGGCTAACTCAAGGAACCTAGTCTCCTGGTAAAACATTGTCGCACTACGGAAGAAATATCGAACTCAAAACTCCCTCTTGGTAATCGTCGTCATGTATTTCAGTAGACATCGGCAATATCAGTGAGAGGGCAGTATATATGTAAAGTCTTCAGGGCACTGGAATCCAAAGCTAATTTAACGGATTTATTCAGAATATCGATATCCACTATTACGTAAAGAATGTAAGTTACGTCCCAGTTTGTCTGAATTAGTTATCAGTTTCTGACATTTTTTAACATTTCCATAAAATCTAGGATGAAAAATGCCTTTTGTATACGTAATTAGCTGTTTGCGAGTCATGTCATATCTAGATATGAAATGTTCATGTTTTCTGTAAAACTTCTTAAAAGTATTTAATAATTTATGAAATCTGTAACCTTGTTGTAAAATTTGGATGTGAGAGTAAGGTTACGCTCATTATGGTTGTCCAGGGTATAACAAATGCGAGCGAATCGTATTAATTATTTCACATATCATTAAATGACGAGTCCTTTCTCGTCAATTGACGAACTATATTTGTCAAATGACGAGTACCTGGACGTGAATTGTTATGGAAGTGAAAGGATTCGTTCCGTCACGTTCCCGTCAGTGATCCGTTCATGTTCCGTCAGCAATCTGCTTCACGTTCGCCAAACGGTAAGGGGTACGTTGCACAGTACTGTAGCTTACAAGTACTGAGTCAACATGAATACATGTTTTACAATAAGTCAAATAGTCACATATCATTTAACAGAAATGTATATAAAAAATATTTTACAATTATTGCTCATTTTGATTGGATCTGATCAAAAACTATGGCTGTCAGCACTGAATAAAGTTACACTATACACTAAAGGAAAAACCAGTGTAAACAATTGCTCTGAAACTATTGAACAAAAACTATACTGGGATGAAAAGGGAAGTGTAGTGTTTTCTGTGATCTATTTAGTTAATTTATTCAAATAGTATAATCTTAGAAGTAATTATATTCTTATAGTTGTTTTCGTTGGATCAGACATTTTACTATTTGGATTTGGGAGATTTTTAATTCTAAATTCTGCAAGTTTTCAGATTTAATGGATCGGTAATATTTTGCAATCAAACATTCTTAGCTTTATAAAAAAATGTAATTTCCAATTAATTTTCAAACATTGGTCTTTTTAATGTTCAACAAGTATAATGTTTAACAGCATAATATATCACACACGTGAAAATAGTATCGGTATAAGTATAAGAGGAGTGCACAACAAACCTGCTTTTAATTTTGTCTGTTTTTGGTTTATGAAGTAAATTAAGGTAAAACATTTTTGAACTACATCACGCTGTTCAGATTCGTATATGTGTATTGTTTTGCATAAAATTCGGACTTCTTGAGGACGTCAGATTGTGTATTGTGACACAGACCGCTTAAGTCGCTTCAGAATAGAAAATTCCATTTTCTGTCATATAAGAATAAAAATAATTCATTCCAGTTATTTGACCATGGGCTGGGTCTTAAAATTAGTTCACTGACTCTATGCTAACATCTGTCGATAAGTTCTGATATCGATACCCCTCTGAAACATTAACTGTTTGCAATAATAAAATAAACATTGAAAGGATATGCAGTAAATGCACATGCGACGAAGTCTCAGAAAATACATTGCAGAACCAATCAATGGAACAACGCTTCCATTATTGATCTCCTACAACGCTACATCCATGTCTCTTCACCTTAGTTTATCAATTAAGCCGTTAAGAAGCATAACAATATCTGGCAAAGGGATCTTACAATTGCTGTCATAGGTTGCCTGACAAAAGACAACAAAAGACAATCACAGTATATATTTAACCAGAGGACACTCATCGAGTCAATCGCAAGAAAACTTGGCATCATAAAATAGTAAGATGTGGGCACTCTAATAAAATTTGTACTTTACAAAAAATAAAGTGCCAAATTGTGTATGATTGTATGTCCATAGGAGAAATTCTCTCCAGAACACGTACACCATAACTGTAATAAATAGGGAGCATACATCTAGGTCTCTTTTACGGGGAATCTTATTACGGACTACACACTGCAGAAGAGACAAACTCCAGTCTTAGATAATATTTTAAGGATATGGAATAAATACACATGAGAAAAAGTTTCTACAAATACATTGTAAAACTAATCCATGGAACAACACCTTTATTGTTGCTCTTCATCTTTAAGTCACCATGAGGCCCACAATAATGTGCTCTGCCTATACCACATAGTAAATTCAAGATGGCTCCTAACACTGGTTTGAATGGTAGTCATTGATAGATGTCGAACAACGCTACAACCATGTATCTTTACCTTAGGTTATGGAAGTGAGATCATCAACAATCATAAAGATAACTGGCAAAGTGTTTTTAAAATTAATGTCATCCGTTGCAACACAAAAGACTGACAAAATACAATCACTGCATAAAAAAAACCATAGGGCATCCATCGGGCCGATAGCATGAAAATTTGGCATTATAAAAAAAATAAGATACGGGCACTATAAACAGATGGTTTCAGTCTGGAGCACCTGCTGTCACTCTCAGTTTTTATGTTATTTCACACAAGGAATGCCTCAGTTCTTAATGTCTTCTTTTTTATTTCCATGCATTATAGCGGTCTCATGTCCTTGTTTTGTCTGTGTTTTTCTTCGTTAACGTTTTGCCATGTCTTTGGCTTTCGATTTTGTGATGATCACTTCCCTTGTTCCTTCGGTATTCTAGTGCCATTGTTTCAGTCTTGCATGGAGAGGATTATCATTTGGTTTTCAGGAGGGCAGGAGACCTTCGGCGATTTTGCCTAGAAAACTATTCATTTTCTTGTCCATCTCTAAAAAAGTATTTATTTGTATTTTCTAAGAAAATCATTCAAAACAAAATCTAATATTCATTTAAGTGACAAGAGGAAATTGAGAAATGTATTTTCATGACACAAAGATTAACTTATTTATTTCCAACATCACTAAGAGTCCAAACCCCTGAAAATCAAATGGACATCCCCTTATGTTATTGTGCAAGAATTTGTTGCGAAATCCTCGCTTGAAAGTGTGAGTCTTTTTAAATGATACTAATTTATATTTTTAGAAATCTAATCTTCTCTGAATATAAATTTCGAAAGAAAAAGTAAAATGTGTTAAAACGACAAAATAATATATGTTGACTGCAAAGTGCTTTTTATTACACATCAGGAACCGTTGCGGCAAAAATGTGAAAAAATCTTAAATGATGGAATAAAAGTCGAGTTGCATTGAGAAGTAGCTATAATCAGGGATACATATACATCCTTTTTGTAATACACAAATTTAATATAAAATATTTGAATATATTTTATATTCTGTAGATCCAAGGGAAACACTGTTTTCTACAAGCATGCTCATTGGTGGAGCAGGAGGGTGTTTGGTCGCAGGAGTTATAGTTATTTTTGCCATCGGGGTAATGAAGTGTCTTAAACATTGTAAGTTAAAGTTAGTTATGATTACACATTAGTACATTTACGCCTATAGTTACATTGAGAATACTCTAACGCAATTGAAATACAGTAATACATAGTAAACATATAACGTGTCCTAAATTCTAAATGTCTTCAACTACTATCCACATATAATTTACATGTATATTCCGTAAATTCTTCTGTTCAATGTTTGTCAAACATAGGTGTAAAGCGACAAATTAATGCTGTAATAATAGTTTATCTTTATTTTTATAAGATGTCGAATGTTGAAAAAAGGTATAATCATTGTCATTATGGCCAAATTATATATTCGATAATGATAAATTTTAAAGTCGATGAAAATTTAAATATGGTTGATTATTCTCTTGATATTTTCAGGTGATCTTAAAAAAATGCCTACCGTTATCAGAATCGTGTTGCCGTCAACTCCTCCAATTCGTTCATCTGTTAAAGATCTTCTACTCTGAAACTAGGGTGTACAATGTTTGCCAGCTTAAAAAAATAGCTCTTCAGTTGTTCACTTTCAAATAGTGCCAAGAAAGTCAATATTAAATTAAGAAAAACCATTTCAAGATCTTCTGAAGCATTTACACCGAATAAAAAGCAAACTTCATCAGAATTATTCAAAGATGGTCTTCTTCCAAAAACAGGTCCGCACCTCGCGAAAGATGCCAAGCAGTGAGGAATCGAGTTTTACATTAGACTGTATAGAGATACATTTGCAGATCTCTTGCGAAACTATTTGACCATTTACAACCACATTACATGATTGATGTAGTCAGAAGCGACAAAGCTTGGGCATCATAGTTCACTAATGGTAATTCTTAAGCATTGCGTCAAAAAGATTATTACGTCTACCTATATCAGCATCATGACACATAGGTTTAACATTGAACCCTATTGAAAAATAAATCTTTTCTGCAAACGACCAATGGTGACCGCGTAAGTTGCAATGGTATTAAGACGGTCATTTTTGATCAAACAAAAAAAGATATGGAGTAAATGCACATGAGGCAAAATTTCTACAAATACATGGTTGAACCTTGAAATGGAACAATGCTGTTATTGTTGTTCTTCATCCATAAGTCACCATGAGGCCTTCAATAATGAGATTTTCCCATACATCATAGTGATTTGAAGACGGCTCCTAGCACCAGTTTGGGCAGAATTTATTGCTAATTGTCGAATAATGTCACATCCATTCCATATTTAGCTCATGGATGCGGGATCGTCAACAAACAAAATTGATTTGCAAAACGCTCTCACAAATTACTGTTATCCGCTCATAAAGAATCTGCGACCTCTGTACTTCGTTCAAGATCAAAATTTTACATTTGAACCTATGGAAACATGTTCAATTATATTTCATTCAAAAACTAACGCTAATGAGAATCCAACATTGCAGGAATAGTGCTTTGGTAAACCTTGTGTCCAAACTGTGTCCATCAGGTTCATCCTCCGTCAAAGACGTATTGCTGTTTGCAAAACAGTTATTAACCCAGTTATTTACCTTTGGAATTACTTTTTCTTTTTAGTCAAACTTGGTCGCAATGATACTCAGATAGTTTTCTGTACAAAAAGTCCAGTATGTCCATACTTTATCTAAGTTAGCTATAAATAAGTAAACAAATCCTGACCTTGTGCTCTTCTGAAAAGTCACCAAAAGGACTTTAATAAAACCATCGAAAACACGTAAGAAAATAACGAAAGGATTCAAACAGACGGAAAGTGTTTCTGTAAATTTCATCAATAGCCCTCTTGTCATTCAATTATTATGCTGACGCACGTGTTTATTAGATTTAAAATGTAATTAAGAATGTATTTTTCACTAGACATTAGTATATTTATAGTTGTTATTGTACACAGCTTGCTTTGCTCAGCCATTGTATTGTTTATAAATAAATTTCCAAATGAAACCGAAGCAACCGATATTTGCATGTAAAAGGAGGTTCGCTCCTCATGTTTTGGGATTTCTGTCAGATTTTCGGAATTCTCTGGTTTTATCCATTTAAAAGCATTATAATCTCTTACCTATGGAACCCTTATTTTTTTCATAATTTCATTTTATACATCTTTATTTAACATTCTGCACAATTTTTATCAGATTTTATTATTGTCACATTCATTCCTGATCAAACCTGGCTAATGTTAATCCTATGAAAAATGCGAGGAATTCATTTTCCTGCCAAATTTCCAATCACTTAAATCATCAACCTATCAATTTTTTTCACTTAAATTTACTTTCTTTTTTTACCTTTTGAACAAAAAAGACACATTTATTTGAAATCCTTTTTATTTTCAAATGGAATAGCGACATACAACTTATGGAATATACAAGGACACATTTATATGAATCTAGTCAGGATTTAGAAATGGTTGTTTATAGTGTCAGTGTTCCCTGCTATATGAGTTTGAACATGATGTATCAAATAGAATGGTAACAGTTTATCCCCGATAGCTAAGGTGACACTAGAAATTGTTAACCTTATATATGCACTATAGTGTACACATGGAAGATGCATGTATTTATTTCATACACATACTTTTCATTAGTTTTTACAATTACTGTGTATAATCTACTAGTTAGTAATTCGTTTCAACTTTTTTGTCAGGTAAACAAAAGAAATTCAGGTACGTTTATATTCCTTTTATATTACATTTAAGTAACATCTTTACACGATACCGTATAGCGTGTTATTTTCACGAGGTTCTAATTTTTGTTATATTCGCGAGGTTTATGGAAGTGCGAAAATGAAACCTCGCGAAACAGAAGTCAGCATATTTTTATACATGCATGCCCTTCACACAATTTTTCATTAAAAAAATTGATGACCGCTAAAATTAATTATCCCTTTTTTGCAACTGCGAAAATCGCTATACGATATTCTACACGCCTTCATTCTCACCATTTTTTTAAAAACAGCTCAGTCTACATGAATTTAAAGATTTAAATCGAATATTGACTGCATTATAAATAAAACTTAAAAAAAACACACCGATATACGGCAAGGCTCGGACGCGTGTTCCATACACTAGGACGTCGGAAAAAAGGGAGCAAACAAGAGCTCGAAGAAATAGTCCTAGTACTTGAAATCTGTATAGTTCTATGTAAAACTTTTATGCCTGACAAGTTTCACGCTTGATATATTTCTGAACTCCGTGTAAATTCGATATACATTTAGTCATTTATTCTATTAGCATTATTTTTAACGTTTAAAAAATATGCAAAACAAAATATTTTGAAAAAAGTATTTAGTTGAAATATACAATAATCTATGAATTCCGCTCAACTGATGCTAGGGACCGTCTTGAACTTGCTATATGAATGAGCTAGTAGAAGTAAATCTCATTGTTGAAGGCCTCATGGTGACTTCAAGATGAAGAACAACAATGTTCCTTTGCTTATTATCACCATGTATTTGTGTGTTTTGTAGAGACTTTGTCTCATTTGCATTTATCCCTTCATTGTTAATTATCACTTAGTAAAAATCGTTTAACTATTAGCGTTGCGAAGGAAACGCCCTTTTTGAATCTTTGAGACTAGTCTCCATGTTTGACCCTCTCGATGAATAAGTGCTTATGACATGACCAATGTACTGGCAGCTCAAGATAAGCATACAAGTTTTGTCGAACAAAAAAAACAAAAACAA
>MJUU01050061.1:21659-38671 GCA_002080025.1 Modiolus philippinarum
AAAAAAAAAAAAAAACAACAACAAATCAACAAAGCAAAACAAACAAAATATAATAAAAAAAACCACACCAATACAGTAAGTCAAAACAAACAAATTAAATCAAAACAAACACAAATGAAATTTAAAAAATGCCCCCATCCCATAATTTGTGACATATCTCGCTTTTATTTTATCATCTTTAAGCCATTGTGCAGATTTAAGCCCGAAAATCAGACTCTATCCGTACACACCCGAAAATGACTGTAAATTTCGAATATGTTGTGTCACATTAATTTATCATATAAATATATATATATATTTTCTCATGAATATTGTTTTGAACTCTGTGTGAAACTCAATAACAGAATGTATGTTTTAATGTTTTAATGCCATTGCCCCACGTAGGTCCTTGATTGGTCTTATTTGAATTAATAAACTATCTATAAATTTAAAATGAACTTTACGTTATAACGCAAACTTTGCGAAATAACACAAACCTCTGGGAAAAAACGCAAGCCTTGCGAAAAAAACGCAAACTTTGCGTTATAACACAAACTGTGCGAAATAACACAAACCTTTGCGTTATAACGCAAACAATTGCAAAATAACGCAAACTTTGCGTTATAACGCAAAATAAAAAAGAAGTTTGTGTGGCGTATATTTGTATAAAGAGTTGTGTACAGCTAAAGGATGAGGCATGATAAAGTAGAGTAGCTATACAAATAAACTGAATAATACGTTGTTTTTTGTTTTGTCCCTAAGGATTATCTCCTACGCACATGAGATTAATCTTTTGACAAGCGATTATATCTAAACAAAATTCCCACATTAATACATACTTGAACTTAAACTTACTATGAGGTATGAGCAAAGCTCATTGTTGAAGGTCTCATGGTGACTTCAAGATGAAGAACAACAATAAAAGCGTTGTTCCTTTGCTTGTTTTTACCATGTATTTCTAGAGACTTTGTCTCATGTGCATTTACTCCAGTTTAGTTTAGTTTAATAATATTTTATTGCATAGAAAAACAATAGGATTGGGCAACAATTATACCAATTGATATGTGCCCTCTCCTTAATCATATATTACACACAGTATGGCAGCATACAAGATATACACTTAGAAACTTATCTTTTAACAATATAATAATAAATATACATATATAAGGAGAAAGAAAGAAATTAGGAATTTAAGACATCAAGAAATTAAGCTAGCATACATCATATGAACCGCTTTGTTTGTCTAATGAAAGTACGCACATATTCGAAAATTTTGAATTAATTTTATCATCAACATCATGATTACCAAATAAAAGTGTTTCAATGTGCATTTCTATGTTTAAGTCATTAATTTTACCACTAAGTTCACGTCTTTGATTTACTCCAAATCCTTTCATTCACCATAGTATACCCATATTCAAGTCTATTTCCCATTTGCCATTGGCGCATTTGATTGCTGACAAATCATAAACATGATAAAATACAAATCTTTTTTTAACCCTATAAAGATATTTCTCAAATTATACATTGGGGGAAGGGGGTAGTTTTTTATTGTTTTGATTTTGTTTGTTTTTCTTTTCTTTTGTGTTTGTTTTGTTAATTTTGTTTGCTTGTTTTGCTCTTTTATTTGTGTGTGTGTGTATATGTTTGTTTGCTTGCTTCTTTGTTTTGTGTAATTTATGTTTAGATTTTGTTTTTACGCCCTTTATTTCCATATTTTTCCGTCAGTTTCCCTCCTAAGTTTCTTTTTACGAATATTGCTTGCAAGTGAAACCTTCATAGTTTTATATTACATAATGCAACGGAGTTTCAAACAAATTATTCACATTAAGATATTTTAATACAATACTAACAGAATTTCAGTTTTAGGTTGTCTGCTTCCGACTGTTATTAATTGTTTGTTCTTTTTTTTTATCAATTAGGACATATCATTTATCACAAGACGTTCGATGCAGACTTAGCAGGAGACGCTTTACCCTGTCGACGCACCATGTCTCATTCCTCAAAGATTAATTATGAACATGTCCATGCTATACCGACGTGCCGTTGGGTGTGGGGTTTCCTTAACCGTTCATTGAAGATCTTATGGTGGCTTTGAGTTGTTATTACTCCCCTTTGGGTCGTTGTCTCTTTGACACATTCCCCGTTTCCCTTCTTTTTCCTATTTCTCGTAACACCGGCGGATCCATCTCTCGAAAAAAGGGGTTTCGATGAGGTTCCAGAAAAATAATGTGGTTCTAGTCAATTTTTACCATTTTTGTCAATATATACATTAATTCTGCACGAAATGAAAAAAATTTCCAGAAAAGGGGGCTCCAACATCCGGAATTCTCCTCTGGATCCTCCTATTCATACAGATCAACAGACTTGCTTATCGGTATACTATACTCCATGTATTTTATTGCAAAAAATGAATTAAAATTATTTACATTTATATTATAAAAATAAAAAGTACATATCCTTTTATAAGGTGGTTGGCCACCTTATTGCGAAGATCGGGTTCCAAAGAATGCACACTACAGCTAATGCTTTTTATAAAATATACTTCAAACTGCTATATAATCTATGGCTATGTAAGCGATTAAAACAGCAAAACGTAGTTTTTGGTGAAACAATTTCATAGATCTCGTTTATTGCCACATATTAACAAGGACTCTGTTGCAGCGTAATGAACATACGGTCTTCAGATAATTTGTGTTAATCGACTGTGTGTATTGATTTCTTTTGCAGCCGAATATTGTTGATATTATCAGTTCCTTGAAAACAATCAACTAGGTGACGGTTGCTTTATGTAATGAATGATATTTTAATGTATTTTAATGTATATCTATTTTTGATATCGCTGTATAAGTATATTTATTGTCTTTCCATGCGACGAACACGTTGTTTTGTTTACAAATGTACACGCATGCGCATAGTTTAGTTTTAATTGTTACTTGTTACTTGTCTTGTAAGTCGCTTCAACGTTGGAGCACTGCACATGGCATATGAAAAATATCTTATACACATAAAAAGTTAAAACACTAAAACATAGCACCCGCACCCTTAAAAGCGAACAATGGCTATATTTACATAAAGCACAAATATATTCGGAACTTTTCTTTAAAGAGCGGGAAAATTTGAACTTTAAGCAGTCATGTAGGATAAATGCCGATGAGTTCCCAAAGTTCTAATATGGAGGTTTACTTTCACTTTCTCGATCATTCAAAACTTAAACGCCGCCGTTATGAGTTGGATGGTGGTTATTTATAAGAAGAATATCGTAGAAAGTATATCAGACAGTGACTGGAGTTTTGGGTATATTTTGAAGTGGTTGGTGAAACCGCTGGCGCTGATCATGCTGATGCCAACCGATGCTTCAATTTTAAGGCATCCTTCTTTCTACTCGTTGGCGCTTTCATCATGGTTACTTAGAATTCTGTTTCTAGGAGAATAAAGAAATACAACTGTGCATAGTATCTGCAATTCCTCGACCAAAGGAGTTTGGACGCAGATAAAATACCGTGCTGTTTGTCACACTAAGTCTAAGGGGACGACCATTTGATTTTCGGGGAGCAGGGGCTTTGGTGATTTTGTAAATAAATAATTTATAATAATCTTGGTGCCAGTGAAAATAAATAATTTTATCCTCCTTGTCATTCAAATAAATAATTCAATTTTGAAGAATAAATTTGTGTTGCAATTGCAAATAAATGATTGGATGTGACATTTGGTGAAAATATATATTAATTTGTTTTAGATTTTCATGAAAATATTTTTTTTCTAGGCAATTCGCCCAGACCCCCTGAAAATCAACTGTTTACCCCCCAATCAAACTTGAGATTATCAGCATTAAACTTCGGACAGTTAATCCACAATCTACAATGTGATTCTCACTTATTTTTTTTTTACATCAAATATTACTTAGCTGTAAAAAAGTTTTCCGTTCTAATTGTTCCCAAGTATTGATACTGTAAGTTTTGCCCTGAATTGGAGATCACAATCTTCATGATCGAGGTCAGCTACACATGATATATTCATTGCTGACAAAGCCAACCACCTTTCAGTGCAGACTGCACTTTGATTTCTTGCAGAAAAGGACAAAATGTTTACAATCGTACAAAACTGATTTGAATTATGTTTTATCTTAAATAATCTATTTCTCTTTACCAGTTGCACTTTTACAACTTTTAGAAAATATCTTTTCTGAAATTGTGTGACTATTTTTAATCCTTAAATTTGATTTGGATTGAAGCAATATTTAGTTTTTAAATCAAAACAATATTATATTGCATTTTATAAAAGTATAATTGCTTGTCAAAAGATTATCTCGTTCGATAATTTCTCACTAATATATTCACTTTATTTGGTGAAGCTGTTATATCTTTTCACGCTTAATCTTTTTGCCTTATGTAAATGTAAGCCCGAAAATCAAATTCTATCCGTACACACCCGTACACGACTCTAGATTTTGAAATTGTTGGATCTATCAATTTAAAAGGTACTTTGCGTTAAAACGCAAACTTTGCGAAATAACGCAAACTTTTGCAAATTAACGCAAACATTTGCGATATAACGCAAACATTTGCGATATAACGCAAAGCTTTCTGCGAAATAACGCAAACATTTGCGTTATAACGCAAACCTTTGCGAAATAACGCAAACATTTGCGTTATAACGCAAAACTTTGCGTTATAACGCAAAATATTAAAAAAAAAAGTTTGTGTGGCGCTAAAACGCTTCCGTATTAAGTGACCCAACGTATTCGAAATTTAGAGTCGTCCACGGTTGTGTACGGATAGAGTTTAATTTGCACAATGGCTTAAAGATGATAAAATATTTTAGCTTCAACAATAAACAGAAAATTTCATTGTTTTTATCTTCTACACACATATAGATTACACCACAAGATCCCGTTCATTACCATATTTTATCCACTAGAGATAGTTAAATTTTAAAATTTTAATTGCGAGGCTTGCCGAGCATTTTAAAATTTTAAAATTTAACTATCGAGAGTGGATAAAATATGGTAATAATCGGGATAAAGTGGTGTAATCTTTTTCTCTAATGATCAATGATAAAAACCGAGAATTGTATTCCGAATAGATTTGGCGGGAAATAGCACGGGGCTTTATTCAACATACGTTGAATAAAGAAAATTTATCTAACGGGTCAAAACCGGTTTAAACTTGACATATCATTAGAGAAAAGATATTATTGAACGAGATTAACTTTCGACAAGCGATATTTGTCACATAAACAGAAAAATACATATTCCTTTTCTTCAATTAAAGGACAAAATCTTGACTATCGTACAAAACTGATTTGAAACATCTTTAATAAACTATTCCTCCTCACTATTTGAATTTTTCAAATTTTTGGCATTTTTTTTATTTCGTTTGTGTTTGTTTAATTAAATTTTGTTTCTTTTGCTTTGTTGATTTGTTTTGTTTTGTTTGTTTGGTTTTTTTTTGGCTTGTTGCTTTTGGTTGGCTTTTGTTTTTGCATTTGTTTTTGTTTTAGTTTTGTCATTGAATCAAAATCATGTTGATCATATAAATAAAAAAGTAGATGACCCTTATATATATGTGAAACAGCATAATTTTTTTTACAACAAAGCCATTCATGAAAAAGTGATTTAAAAATAAATTATTCACATTAATATACATTTTTCGATGGTATTTTTAAAATAAATACAATACTATCAGAATTTCGCTTTTAAAAATATGACAGAAACTTTGCATCAGTAGGTAGTCTTCTCCCGACTTTTATTAATTTGGACTTAATTAGAATTTCTCACATCACGTGTCATGCAGGCGCAGCACCATGTGATTCTATGTGAACATTAGGGGACGCCCCTGAAAATCAAATGGTCGTCCCTTTAAACAAAGAAAAAAAGATTACAGGAAACATCTACAATTGCTGAAAATTTACAATTACATATGTACATTTCACAATCTGTACAGGAAAACACAAATATGACAAAAGACAAACGTAAACGAATTTTGGACAGCTGGACTTGGTAACGGCACTAACAAAAGCAAGCGGTATTGTTAACCCGGCTTATGGGTACCCAAACCTCCCCTTTCTCTGTCCCGTTTCCCCATATATAATAATGAGACGAATGAAACTCAAAACAGTCTACTAGCTCCATGACCATAATCTTGAAAGAGGAAGGAAATAAGACAAAAACGGTATTTTGAAAGATAGTTAAAGCTGTGTTCGCCTTGTCCATGTTATTTCTCGTACACATAAGGTCAAATGGATCAATAGACTTGAATATCGGTGTATTAAACTTCGTTGTACTATATCGAAAAACTGTAATAACATTATTTACAATTATAAACTGAAAAATACATATTCCTTTTCTTCAATTAAAGGACAAAATCTTGACTATCGTACAAAACTGATTTGAAACATCTTTAATAAACTATTCCTCCTCACTATTTGAATTTTTCAAATTTTTGGCAAATATCTTTCGTGGTATGGTAAGACTATTTCAAATCCTTTAATTTAATTTGGATGGACGCAATGTTCTTTCTTTCTATCATTTTTTTATATAATCGTTTGTTGACATATTATCTCGTTATTATATCTTGTTCGTAGGAGGTACTTATATATTTGGAGGGAGAGCAAACAAAAACTCAGACGTATTATTCAGTCTTATTGGTGAAGCTGATGTATTTTTGCATATTCTATTCTGTTGCCTTTATGTAAATAAGCCCTAAAATCAAATTCTACCCGTACACAACCGTAAACGAACCTAAATTTGGAATTTGATTGATAGAATACATTATCTATCAATTTAAAATAAACTTTGCGTTATAACGCAAACTTTGCGAAATAACGCAAACTTTGCGTTATAACGAAAACATTTGCGAAATAACGCAAACATTTGCAATATAACGCAAACTTTGCAGTATAACACAAACTTTGCGAAATAACGAAAACTTTGCGTAAAAACGCAAACATTTGCGTTGAAACGCAAACATTTGCATTATAACGCAAACCTTTGCGAAATAACACAAACCTTTGCGTTATAACGCAAACATTTGCGATATAATGCAAAACTTTGCGTTATAACGCAAAATAAAAAAAAATTGTGTGGCGCTAATACGCTTCCGTAGACTTGCTCCCAACCTTGGAGAAAAATATGTTTTACTATTAAATATGAATCTCGGAGGAAAAAACAACTGCGAGATTCATAATTAATAGTAAACAAATATTTTTTTTTCTAAATAGGAAAAATGAAAGGATACGGAGTGAATGTACATGTGACAAAGCCGGGAATAAAAGAACTTTCTTGAAAGTTTCGTATTGTACATTTATGGAAGAAAAAAGTTACGATTTTTTTACAAACAATTTATGTGAGAAAATATGATATAACACCGTTATATTCAAACTAATATAGTGTCAGCTTATTGCGTCTGCAATTTTATGAGCTTTTATCTTTAAAACTGGACGTTTTAGTACTTTACACTGTATTTACAATTTTTCACAAATTATAATTTATCACATTCTGAAGATAAATTGAGACAATGAAAAAGTAGTATGTATGATTAGTATGTGTATGTGTGACACTTGTTTCTAAAATTTGAAGCATTGAAATTAGGAAATAATTGCACTTACAGCACAAGTTTTTGTGTGGTCATTTTTTAAATCTATAAAAATCACACATTTTTCGTCCTCCACACGAAATCCTAGTGATTCATCTTCAAAAATGTGTATCTTTGGATTTTTGATAGAAATGAAACGTCCGGGCTTCACGACTCCAGGATTCAAGGTGTCAGCACTGCACTCAAACCGGAAAATAATTTCACCGTCTTCAACATCCTAGGGAAAATGTATAAATTTTAGCTATTACGTCTATTTGGTAAAAAAATTTTAAGAATCTTGGCTAAAGAATAGTAAAAAATGTGTTATACTTGTATATGATATGAAATTTTCAGTTACTCTATAGTCCAGTATGGAAATTGGCATACCAGTAATCTATGCTAGAACAAAAATAATTTTGTGCAGTGTTATTTTGTTTATTTAAAAGAATCAAGATTACTCTGTTTCTTCAGTAGAACAAAATTTAGCAGAACCAAAAGTTTACTTATATCTTATATTGAGAATACTTACATTGTATTTTATTTTGGAAAACTAATTTTACTTTATTTCTTGGTGAACCAAAATTTTTGTTCATATAGTATAAACAGTATATAATTATGCTAGAACTAATAGCATTTGTCAATTTGGCAGAGCCACTATTTTCTTTCTTTTAACTTGAACCAATATAATTTTGACTATTTGGCGGAGTCACTATTTTTATTTCTTTTTTCTAGAATCAATATCAATTTATCTGTGGACAGAGCCACCATTTTCTTTCTTTATACTTGAATAAATATCAGACATAGCCACATTTTTTTTCTAGAACCAATATCAGTTTGTCTATTTAGCAGAACAAATGTTGTGTATTGAGAAGAACGTGAAAGCAAATATATTCTTGTTTGCTGCTTTTTCAAGTATTGAAATGAAAATTGTTGTTCTTACCCTGATGAAAATCTTTTTATCCAGCGAATTAAATCTGTCTATACGACCAAGTAAAATCGTTTCACTCTCTATCACCCGAAGAAGTAGAAATTCTGGTGCTATATTTGGAAAACGTGGTGTTAAGTGTAATATTTGTAATTTAATATCACCAAAATATGTCTGAACTTTGCAGTTTTTAAAATGTCTATAGACTTTGGATTTCGCCCTCTCAAACAAACTCCTATTACATTGTTTTCTATGTTCTATTTCACATATCAGATGGCAGTACGGATCGGGATCAATCGGTTCCTGTTCGGATACTTGGCTGCTGTCTTTCCATTTGTTGTTGTTATTGTGCTTTGATCTCTTTTTCCTTCTCCCCATATCAATTGCCAAAACTAAAAAATACAAGGAAATGAAGTAAAGGAACATTCACACCGTCGGATTAATCCTTCGACAAAAGTTTGGTTCCGAACCATTGTTACCTTTTTCTATATTACAAACGATATATATTTTTTTTTTTATAAAAACGTAGTTCAAACCAGTGGACTCCCATGTGGATCCAATGGATTTGAGAACGTCCCCGGGGGTATTCACCATCCCAGATGTCATTTCTTCGATGATGGTCCTTTGTAAACTTACATATTTTTTTTGAAAATCGCATAAAACTAAGGAGCATCTTCTCCGTTCACAACTCTGCCCTTAGCTGGTTGTGAATTTCCCTTCAGAAATAGTTTTTTACTTTGTATCAGCTTTTACAAATACTTCAGCTAATGGTCTTCCATATTTTTTATTTCTAATGTTCTTCCATACTTTTTATTTGAACTACTATGAAAAGACATAAATTGTAATCATGGCTTAACTTAAAGTTATAATGGTATTCACTTATTTCTAATAAAAATGTCAATGCTCACCTTATATGTCTACCTGCCTTTTATAATTTCTCTTTATTGTCAATATCTCCTATACATACACGTACTTTCATATAGTTTGTTATCTTTTAACATATGATCATAGAATACACAAAGGTTTTAATTTATAATAAAGTAATTTTCAGGAAACTATTAGTTTCATCCGATTAGATTTTAACTTTTACTTAAATATTCAATTGCTTGGAAAACATAGAAAAAAAGTTGCATCAATATTTTATTCTTCGGGGTTTTGCCATTCTTTGGCAATTCGTTTGTCGATTTGATGAAAGCATCTTTTCGTGGTAATAAGAATCTATAAAATATGTTTATAATAAACGAGAAAACTCTCCATACCACAGTCTTCACCAAATCTTGGGCAAGGATGATTTTTTGCTCTTTTCATTTTACCTCATTCATGTTGTAAATGAGTTACCATTATCGTTTTTTTCTCTTTTTTCACATTTAAAAAAAAATTTCTCCTTTTATCTAATTTTTCTTCTTCATCCATGTTCAACATGTCTCAATCGTTGATCTTCTCCCAGTGTCATTCAGTCCCCTTTCACCTTCCGTTGAGCCCTTACAAGTTGCACATACATCTTTTTTTTGGGGTCAAATCCAAAGAGTTTCTTTGCATCTTTACTTTTACAACACTTGTTTGTCACTTTCAACCCTTTCTTTAGTTTCGGATGTGCGTAGTAGTCTAGGTTGGTAGGTATCTCATTAAACTTAGTAGGATTTTCCTTTGATGTCTGTTTTTTTTTCTTTCTTTCCCGCTTTCCTCCACAAATTTCTTCACCCTCAGCTTGGGCAGCGATGTAGATACATGTCCGAGAAGTTCGAGGTTACGAATGGACTGACTAATATTTCGATGTATGTTCTTGTAATCTACTTGTTTCTAACCAGAAATAAACCTTATTTCATATTTCATAATTCAAGATTAGATGGACGTATTTTGAATATGCTCAGGATGTGACCTTGAATTATGTCAATATTACTTATGAGTTGATTACGTTTACCCAAAAGTATGTTAATCATTATGCTTGCATGCTCATGTCAACGATATAACTCTTAGATATAGTTGTTGTTGCTACTGATATAAGCTGACATAAGAAAGTGCCAGACGAGACTTTAAAACAACAAGATATAAGGTCACTCTGCATTTAACCAGTCTTATGACAGGCTATGATGGGCTGGCGTACTCCTCTCCCCTTTCCAAAAGCGTGTCCATACGTATTGGAGGAAAGGGGTTTCTAAGATGAGAAATAGGCCTATCTTCAATATTATAATTTCAGAAGCATTTTTGTGTGTCATTCAAACGATAATTTCAAAGACTGTGTCGATAATATCATATAGTAGAATTCTTACTTAGTTGGTCCTTTGATGTAAGACCTATATAATTTAATTTATTGTTCAATGCCTGTTTTGGCAGATTTTGGAAAATACATGTATAAGTCTACTAGATTGGTCGCTTGCATTAGATGTCATGTACAACTGAATGAAGACTAGAGAATTGTCAGTTTATAAGTTTAATAGTTTAATTCTGATAAGGTCGTTACTTCATACACGGAAAAAAAATTGGTCCAATAATAAACTAAGTCTAATTTTACAAGACAGTCCTTCGATGGAATGAGTGGAAGTAGAACTCGAAAAGGGTATATCAATGATGTATCCCACGAAAGACATATTTTGTACTTTTTAACTCCGTGTCAGCTTTTATAATTTTGTCGGTACATTTCTACAATACGTCTTGGGATAAGCGACGACCTGTGGTTCAAAATGTCTTTGATATTTATAGTTTTCTTTTTTAAAATATGTCCCATGGTATAAGCATTTTCATTTTAACTTTTGCTTCTACAATGGAACAACACCGGCTGCATTTGAAGCTAAAAATTATACCAAAACCAGTGCCGGCGCCGTTTTTGAATTATTTCCAAAAATTAATTTCATTTGTACCATAATGACGGCTTAACTGGATGATTTTTCAAGCTCTGAAGACAATGAAAAAAAAACTAGAGGAACATATTTAAAAATCTAGACATATCTAAGCAATCCTTTTCCGTTGTTTCCTGTATAGAGCAGACACAACCTGTCGTCGAAATTAACTTTAAAAGGAGAAGTCATAAGAACAGGTCTACGTTAACTTGAAGTTAACTTTGGCCAGTCCTAGAGTCATGTCTGCTCTGGTCCTAGAATCACGGCCATGCTTGTCATGTCTGTTCATATTCAAGTCTGCTCTGGTCATGACCGTTTTACCTAAGTCTGCTCTGGCAATGACCGTTCTTACAAAGTCTGTTCTGGTCATGGCCGGTCTTGTATAGTCTGTTCTGGCAATGACCGTTCTTGTCCTTGAATTATTAAACCGACTATTACACTAGAATATTAAATTGTGTTACTCGAGCCCGAGCTCGAGTGACTTATATAATTATGCTGATGGCAATACCCTTTCTATATCATTCCTATTTAGCGACTGTTATTCAATCCCTAGAAGATCTAATATCATGGCTCTCATTCAACAAAATGCAAGCAAATCCGGAAAAAATCAAAAGCTATAGCTGTTGGCATTTAGAAACATAATAACAACATCATATTAAATCTAAATGGGATATACATGTATATTAAATGTGACAACGAAGTAAAAAATCGTAATCAAATTAAATTAGAACACCCATATTTCAGTAACTTCGATAGTTTGATATTTATTATTTATTACCACTAGGCGGATGCCTCTGATGGTAAACTGCTAGTCTACGAGGGTATTCACCAACCCAGTAGTCAGTACTTCGATGCTGTAAGAAAAATAAAAATATATGTTGCGAGACAGCTTACATGTAATGTCGTATAAATCAGGCAGAATAAGAAGGTATGTAAAGCTGTCGTGCATGGATACAATGTCAGGGTACGGTGAAAGAAAGGAATGACAATGACCCGAAAAACGACTTGAAACTCGCAATATCTTAATTTCAAAAAATGTTTAAAAATAATGAGTAACCCCCTCATGCATAGCTCTGTCCTTAGCTGAATTTTGGCTTATCTATTTAGATCGCTTTGGTTATTTGTTCTCTATCAGCTTAAACTCGTTTTCCGGTTAATGGACTTCAATTTTTTTTGGTTTGATCTGCAACGAAGAGACATAAATTGTCGATATGCGCATATGCAGAAAGAAAATAATAACTTCGGTATTTTTTATTTAAATATTCGTAAAAAAGAAGCACGACAATACGGGACTTTCGAGATAGGAACTCTCGTGTAATTGAAGGCGGAAACGATCTCCTGAAATACCAGTGAGACGGAGTGACTGGATTCTTGATTTATTGAAATAAATATATACAACATAAAAACATAATATTTATGAAATTGAAGTGTTCAACTATAATTGTTCCTACATGACATGTCTTCAACTAAAGGAGTAAGTTCGGTATGGCCGGTTTTGTCCCCAAAAATTAACAACACATTAGTGGAGATGTAGCACTCTTTTTACAATGTTTAATGTAATATTCAGTTGATTCGGTCGATTTTTTGTGAAAACACATCCTTAACATGATGTTGCAATGACTTAGACTTAGTCTGAAAATGGAACTGTAACAAATTTGTTAAAAATTGCCTTATTTTACACAGGTTTTGGCTCTGAAAGTATGCCATATGCGTGTTCAACCAAGTTATGTATAATTGTTAGTTACATCATATATGTAATTACTGTGAATGAAAATGAATGTGGCCATTACTAATTTTAACAAAAACTGTATAAAATATCACCAAAAATAGTGGGATTTTCAATATTTTTGGAATCAAGCTCATGTTTGAATTGAATTAAACATATTTTATTGCAAATAAAGCAGAGGGATCGGGCACAAGTTATAACAACATTATTTATAGCCCCTTCCGTACAATTTACAACGTACACATGTAACAAATATCATACAATATAGCAGCAATATAGATACAATATACATTAAGAAATATTGATAAGAATAGAAAAAGTAAAAAAATGGTAATAATTGTAAAATATCATGTACACAAATCATAATTCTCATAAATTATAATCACAATGTCAGTACATTTTTGATATGATTAAATAATGGTTCAAACGATAGCAAATTACAATATTGGTTGAATAAAAAAAAAAAGAAGGAAAAATAAGGAAAAGATAAGAAGAATCTGCTACAATCAATTAAATCTATGACTTTTGTAAATATTACATTGGACTGCTCTAAAAATATCAGCATTTTGATCAAAAGTAAGATCTGCATTTCCAAAAAGAATCATATCAAGGTCAATATTTCCATATATTCTTATCATTAGAAATAAGTCTAATCGGATATTGTCATCAAGTGAACATTCTAGAAAGTAGTGATAAGCATTTTCACAATTTGCACCACAGTTAGGATTTTCTTTAATATTGAATCTATAAACTACTGTAGCTATACCTCAACTTAGTGTGAATTTCTTTGGCCGATATTATACCACGGAGGAGCCTCTGGTTTAACCATTAAACTACGTTTAAAACTATATCTAGTTGCAGCATTTCGCTTTTCAATATCCAAAGAATTCCATGCCCGAATAATTGAGGGAAAATAACTTGAATTTGTAATAGCCAGTCGATAATTGGGAATTGTGAAGTCTTCACCATTTCGTAAAGGATAATGACGTCAGCAATTAGATCATTTGCACCAGAAGTCCATTGGACTTCTGTTTGCACTTAAATGCAAAAATATGCCTGGATTTTTATATAGCAAAAATTGCTCTGTTTATATCACGATTTAGAATATTATTAGGTTTATTATTTGAAAATTCCCAATTTTTGAGGGTCAAAAACGGGTCATACTGAACCTTCTCCTTTTAATTGACGAAAAATATAAACTTGAAGCGCTACAACAGATTGAATATAAACCGTCCATAGCTCAACAGTGTTCATTAATATTAGTGATTCCCTATGTATTGATTTTTTTCGTATAGTATCAAATATGTATTCCGGGTTGAACACGACTCAGAAGTCCCGTATTACATGTATTAATAAAAAAATACAATTTATTACTCCTTCACCATCACACTTGAGTTGAGGCTAACTTACTCGGCACTTCTGAACAGAACAAAACACAAGAAAAATAGAAAAACAAGAAGGATGGTAGTACGGTTTATGCAACTTCATATGATAAAGTTTTAGTTTTTAGAAAAATCTGTATTTGTAGAAAACGCTGGTTTTATAATTTGATACATCTCAAATTTGGCCCATATTTACCTTCCGCGGGAACCTCGCGTTTAAAAGGTACATTAGTAAGGTTTATTGAAGCATTTTCTTTGTTTTTCAAGGTAATTTTTCTATAGTCAGAGTTGTCTTACATAAAAAATCCCTTTCGTTTTATAGAAATATATTGGTTTATTTATCAAAATTGTAAACCCTTAAAAATACCTAGCTTCATTCCGCGTATGACACTCGGTTGATGTCCTTGGTACTGCATTTGGCCTCCTATTTCGATATTTTTGGTAATGAGTACTTCTTTTTTGACTACTATTGGATTATGGCATTCCATATTGTTTGATTTTAATGCTGTTGATGAGAGTTTACTCCTTGAAACACGTGTACAGCATAACGAAATTTGCCATTTTACTGGCAACTTGTGTATTTAACGTGTTTTGAAACCATTGTGGCGATTCCACTGCTGGTGGACCAGAGGTCCACGAGGGTATTCACCAGCCATATAGTCAGACTTGTCCGAGATGAAAAATTTACCTTGTGTTTTACAGAAATTTACTGTTTTTGAATAAAAATTCTGAACCTTAAAAATACTAAAGCTTCATTCCGTCTATGGCACTCGATGGGTGTCTTTGGTACTGAATTTTCCTACGATTTAGATATTTTTTGATAATGAGTACTTCTTTTTTACTATTTTTGGATTATGGTTTTCCATATTGATTGATTTTAATGCTGCTCCTTTAATTACGTGTACAGCATGCAACTTCAGTATTTATTGTATTTTGTTGTCGTTTTTTGCAATAACTTATACGTAAAGTTTGTACGTAAACATTGGCAACTAAGATTGGGAATAGATAAAACAATAGTTATTTAAAAAAAAAAATTGCATATTTAGTAAAATGGGAATCCGGCATCCGTACTTGTCAGTTGCTCCAACAATTATGCAAATGACTAAAAATGCAGTTTCTCCATATGCCAAGCAAACTTTGATAGTTAAAACAGTGGCTTAAGGTACATACAAGTTACCTAAAATTTATAAATTTACACGATTACTTTAGTCCTTCATACACTTTGTAGAACGCGGATGGCTCCATATAAAATGGTTCCAAGCTAGATTTGGCTCTTTTTCTCAAATGCAACAAAAGGTGGTTTAAAGCTTTAGTAGCGCCTCATTTTGGATCGGAATGCTTTTGAGAGGGGGGGGGGGTGACACCGTTTTGGGAAATGGGAAAAAGGGGTAAAAAATTTAGGGAAATGAGAAATATGATGCAAAAAAATTAGGGAAGTGGGAAATCACAAAAATTGTGGGATATGGAAAATTTGACTTTTAAAAATCAAAAGTGGTCGCATTTGTAAAGGTCTTTTATCACAAGATCAACTTTTTGGTTGTTTCTGTGGGTTCTTTAAATTTTGGGTTGTAAAATCTTCTAGTTTCTGTTAAGCTGTTCCAAACATCAAGTGGTAGATAAACAGATTTAACTGAAGGAAATGAAATCATTCTCACAGAAATAGCTATGAAGAAATGCCTAGAGAGTCGCTTGATTAACACAGTAATGGTGACAATAGTAGTTAACTATGGGGAAAAATCTGCGGTTTTCAAAAAACGTTTTTTGAAAACCGCGGATTTTTTCCCATAGTTAACTACTACCTACGGGACTATAGAAAAAAACAAACATGTAAGATTTGTTATTCACTACAGTTGAGACGGGTAAAACGGGCTAGTTCACTCACATTTTTTACGTTGCTTGCGGTTTAAGCATCTCATAAGTAAAACAAAAATCTTAAAGGTTTTACTCTTTTTCCAACGCTCAAGACTCTTGTTTAACCTGTTTAAGACACTGCTTATAAACTCTATCATTTTTTATATAAGAAGAAAAATAATAATCCAGTAATAAAAAATGCTTGGAGGAACGCAGTTTTGCGATAGATATGAGTATTGTAACTTTTTACTAGACACTCCCATAAGAACTCCACAAAATGGAGAAGCACAAGTCAAAACGGACTACAAATTTAGCATAAATGATAGGGCTTCGTTTTATGACTGGTACAATGGATATTTTTTGATTAAGTTCAAAGTAATTAAACTAGCTGACGGAGCAGCACCAGATAATGACACAGTATCTGTTATTTCAGATGTAACAAATTTTCTTAGTCAAATGACAGTCTACCAAAACGGAAAAACAGTTTACGACTGTAATAATTTATCTCTAGCAAATCACGTCAAATCATTGCTTACACTTTCAGATGGTTATGTTAACAGCTTAGGCAAAAACAGCTTTATTTACCCTGATAATGTTGCAACCGCTGTTGATGCAATATACAGGGTTTAAGGCGAGAACAGCTTTAACTAACGCACGAGCAGAAGTAACAGCAGAAATACCACTAAATAGATTTTCGTTCTTCGCCTCGTTAGAACAAAATCTTTTACCCCCGGCACA
>MJUU01050062.1:5503-17588 GCA_002080025.1 Modiolus philippinarum
ATTATGGGATAGTGCAGGTGGCATGACGTCATCAACGTTGTGTCGCGATTTTACGTTATGTCTTTGTTAAAATTGTGTCGCATTGTGTCGTGCAGTACTATAAATTCCGAGGTGGACTGAACTCGGGTTCAGTCTTGTCCTATCTGGGCGCCATTAATTTCTCAAAATTTCAAAACAAATACGACAAAATATAAAAGAACAAAATAGAGTTATCTAAATTATAGATAAAGTTTAGAAAGGTATTAAATACTTATGAATATAGAAAAGAATATTTTTCCGACACTCCAAATTTATTGTGTCATAGAGAAAACCGTTAAACCTTTGTAATTTATTTTGTCACCGTGTCGGACACGGTAGCGGCCCGTTGTGTCGCTCTTAATTTCTTATAGTACCCATATTAGTCCCCGCGACTATGTCGATGTGTTAAACGATATTTTAGCTATATTCAGTATTAGAAAAGGAGATAAACTTTTTTTTAAAACAAAAACACATTTTTATATCATCTTTAAACCAAATATGGCACGACACGCTAGCGACACAATTACATGTATATTCACATAATTTTATGCTAAAACATACACGTTAGGGAAATATTATTGTTAATTTCTTGCACTTTTGTCACAGACTTTACATGAAAACATACATTTTCCTATATTGACAATTTAAAGTATAAACTATGGACACGCATAAGGGACGCTTTTAATGCACTGTTTTACATATGTTATTTGCATAATTTGATATATACAAATCCCATCTTGGTCCCACTATCGGATACCAGAGCTATCCCCTTGAGCAACTCCAAGCGTCAGCGAAGTAACTTATTAAATAATTCATTTTTGTTGTAGTAAGCCTATCGGGGCAGTACATTTTATATATTGGGCAATATATTACTATACCTACTGTAATCGTTCGTGTTTGTTATTGTTATTCAAATATTAAATAATTGACTTTACATGAATTGCTCTGTCAAACGCCCGACAAGATGTTCTAGTTTAAACTGCGAACTGAGTTTGTGGGGTACCACTGTTGAGGATAAAGTCAGATACAAGAGTCAAACCCTGCCGGATGATATGAACTAAGTTGGATAGGTAGCCCACGATTCAGTTTTCAGGTGTCTCGAAACATTGTAATTACACTAGTGGAGTATTGGTCATAAGACACGTTACCACAGACGACACGCTACAATATAATACAGACTTCAAATACAAACTAGAAGGATCAACACTAAAATTCTTGGACAGTATAAAATATCTTGGAGTAAATATATCCTCAGATCTTAGACATGTATTTATGATGATTATGTTACAGATAAAGTGAAAAAATCTCGTAAGAGCCAAGATATTAAAATGTGTGCAAGGGGTAAAGAATTGTTGGATTTGTGTATATGTTGTAGATTAAGAATATTAAATGGCAGGACATTGGGTGATTATAATGGTAAATTGACATCGTATCAATACAATGGGAATAGTGTTATTGATTATTGTATAGCTTCGGAGGAACTTTTGGAGAAAATATTATATTTTCATGTAGATGACCCATTATTACGTCTGTCTGACCACTCCAAAATTTCTGTTAGATTGTTGTGCAATTTTGTCAAAAAGACAGACGTTTCAAATAATTTAAAAGATTTTCCAGCAAGATTTAAGTGGAATGAATTCTCTTCAGCATTGTTCTTAAATTGTTTGAAAAGCAATACTATCCAATCACAGTTGGAGGAGATTGAAGTGATGGATATAAAGAGCGAAAATGAAATGAAAAATGCTATTAATTGTTTGGAAAATGTCCTGTTGTCAGGGGCAAATATGTCTCTGAAAAGGAATTCTTTTAAAAAGAAAAGAAGTAAAAAATCAAAACCTTGGCATGATTATGAGCTGAATCATATGAGAAGAGAATTAGATTTTAAGGGTTTATTACTAGCAAAACATCCTAATGATCCAAATATAAGGGGCAATTTTTTCAGGTATCGGAAAATATATAGTAAAACATGTAAGTTGAAATGTAGGAAATTTAAGGATGAAATGTTAAATAAACTTGATGCTTTATACCAGAATGATCCTTCTAAGTATTGGCCATTGCTTAATACTCTGAAAAATAACAAAAGTGATAACGCTGTTGTTGAAAATGTAACATCTGATGAGTGGGTAAATCATTTTGAAAATTTAAATAAAATTCCATTAAGATTCAGAAATCAGGTAGATAAGATAAGGATAATTGGATAATGTTGAGGAAGAAAACTCATTTTCAGAATTAGATTTCCAAATTACTGAAAATGAAGTATTAAAATCAGTTCGGTTATTGAAAAATGGAAAATCAACAGGTACTGATTGTATATCAAATGAGATGTTTAAAAGTGGGATTACTGTATTGATGCCATGCTTTATTAAGATATTTAACTGTATTTTGAATACGGGTTTTTATCCAGTTCAGTGGAAAAGTGGATATATCTCTCCTATACATAAGTCAGGTGTATCTACAGACCCTACTAATTACAGAGGTCTAACTATTATGAGTTGTATTGTTAAACTTTTTAATTCTGTTATGAATTGCAGATTGGATAAGTATTTACAAAAATATGATGTTATACATGACACACAAATTGGTTTTAGAAAAAAATCAATGACTTCAGACCACATGTTTATACTTAGAACTCTTATAGAAAAATATACATCAGTTAAACAATATTTATATACATGTTTCATTGATTTAAAAAAGGCATTTGATACTGTTGTTCATTCAGCAATGCTGCTTAAACTAAGAAGAATTGGTATATGTGGTCCTTTTTATAATGTCATTAAGAATATGTACAAAGATAATATGCTTTGTATAAGAATTAATAATAAACTTAACAATTTTTTCACATCTGAAAATGGAGTTCGCCAGGGGGACAATTGAAGTCCTAATCTATTCAATATTTTTATAAATGATCTTCCCAATGTATTTAATAATGAATGCTTCCCAGCTTCATTAGGGAAAAGATCACTAAATTGCCTTTTATATGCAGATGATGTTATATTGATATCTACTAGTAAAATTGGTTTGCAAAATTGTTTAAATAAGATAGAAAATTATTGTAATGAATGGTGTTTACAAATTAATATCAATAAGTCAAAAATCGTGATTTTTAATAAAAATGGGAGAGTAATAAAGCACAAATTTGAATTAAACGGTACAACACTTGAAAATGTTCAGAATCATAAGTATTTAGGTATTGTATTTTCAGCCTCTGGCAGTTTCTCTTCGGCAAGAAAGGACCTGTATCAAAGGGCATTAAAGGCTGTCTTTAAAATTAAGAGCATATTCGGAGATGCTCCTCCGAAAATTGATACCTGTTTGCACATTTTTGATCATACTATAAAACCTATTTTGCTGTATGGATCAGATATTTGGGGTACTAATAAAATCGGTGCAAGTGATACTATTGAGAAAAAATATGAAAAATACGAGTATAATAACATGTGTATTAAATTCTATAAGTATATTATAGGAGTTAATAACAAGTCATCAAATATTGCTGTCATAGGAGAACTAGGAAGATTTCCATTTCATATTGATATCATATGCTCCATTTTAAAGTATTTACAAAGAATTTTATTGCTCGAGGAAGGTCATTTGTTACAACAAGCTTTACTTGAGAGCAAAAAACTTAGTAGCAAAAATATTAATTCCTGGTTCAATTTTTTGCATCATACATTAGAGCAATTAAAAATAAAAATTGATGATTTCAANTTTAATGCCCTTTGATACAGGTCCTTTCTTGCCGAAGAGAAACTGCCAGAGGCTGAAAATACAATACCTAAATACTTATGATTCTGAACATTTTCAAGTGTTGTACCGTTTAATTCAAATTTGTGCTTTATTACTCTCCCATTTTTATTAAAAATCACGATTTTTGACTTATTGATATTAATTTGTAAACACCATTCATTACAATAATTTTCTATCTTATTTAAACAATTTTGCAAACCAATTTAAAAAATAGTGTCGGCAGCCATTATTACTTACTATGCGCAATGCATTATGGGATAGTGCAGGTGGCATGACGTCATCAACGTTGTGTCGCGATTTTACGTTATGTCTTTGTTAAAATTGTGTCGCATTGTGTCGTGCAGTACTATAAATTCCGAGGTGGACTGAACTCGGGTTCAGTCTTGTCCTATCTGGGCGCCATTAATTTCTCAAAATTTCAAAACAAATACGACAAAATATAAAAGAACAAAATAGAGTTATCTAAATTATAGATAAAGTTTAGAAAGGTATTAAATACTTTTGAATATAGAAAATAATATTTTTTCCGACACTCCAAATTTATTGTGTCATAGAGAAAACCGTTAAACCTTTGTAATTTATTTTGTCACCGTGTCGGACACGGTAGCGGCCCGTTGTGTCGCTCTTAATTTCTTATAGTACCCATATTAGTCCCCGCGACTATGTCGATGTGTTAAACGATATTTTAGCTATATTCAGTATTAGAAAAGGAGATAAACTTTTTTTAAAACAAAAACATATTTTTATATCATCTTTAAACCAAATATGGCACGACACGCTAGCGACACAATTACATGTATATTCACATAATTTTATGCTAAAACATACACGTTAGGGAAATATTATTGTTAATTTCTTGCACTTTTGTCACAGACTTTACATGAAAACATACATTTTCCTATATTGACAATTTAAAGTATAAACTATGGACACGCATTAGGGACGCTTTTAATGCACTGTTTTACATATGTTATTTGCATAATTTGATATATACAAATCCCATCTTGGTCCCACTATCGGATACCAGAGCTATCCCCTCGAGCAACTCCAAGTGTCAGCGAAGTACCTTATTAAATAATTCATTTTTGTTGTAGTAAGTCTATCGGGGCAGTACATTTTATATATTAGGCAATATATTACTATATCTACTGTAATCGTTCGTGTTTGTTATTGTTATTCAAATATTAAATACTAGTAATTGACTTTACATGAATTGCTCTCTCAAACGCCCGACAAGATGTTCTAGTTTAAACTGCGAACTGAGTTTGTGGGGTACCACTGTTGAGGATAAAGTCAGATACAAGAGTCAATCCCTGCCGGATGATATGAACTAAGTTGGATAGGTAGCCCACGATTCAGTTTTCAGGTGTCTCGAAACATTGTAATTACACTAGTGGAGTATTGGTCATAAGACACGTTACCACAGACGACACGCTACACTATAATACAGACTTCAAATACAAACTAGAAGGATCAACACTAAAATTCTTGGACAGTATAAAATATCTTGGAGTAAATATATCCTCAGATCTTAGACATGTATCCGAAGTAACCAACAAAGCCAACCGAGTATTAGGAATGTTAAAGAGAAACTTATATTTCTGTGGAAAAGATGTCACGGTTGAAGAAACTGCATACTTAAGTTGTGTAAGACCTATACTTGAGTATGCAGGAGCAGTTTGGGACCCGAATTGTCAACACTTGCAAGAAGATCTGGAAAAGGTGCAAAAAAGAGCCACACGTTTCGTACTCAACAACTACGATTACGAAGAAGGGTCAATGACACATATCATGAACGAACTGAATTGGAAATCTCTGAAAGATCGAAGAAATGAAAACAGACTAATACTTTTTTATAAATGATTGAAAGGATTGGCTACAATACCAACTACAGATATCAGATATAACAACAGAGCAAACCGTAATAGACACAACCAACAGTTCTACATACCGATACTCTCAAATTCAGCTTTATACCGAACACTATTAGAGACCGGAACAACATCAACCCTACCATTTTGGAAACAACAGAAACCGCAAAAGACGCCTCCAGCACTTTTTCAAACCTTATCAGATCCTCACGTTTAGACTAAACCCTGTACACTTGACTTACGGGCGGTGCAGAAATGTCCTTGGATGTAGCACCTGATGTAATGAAGATGAAGATGAACGCATGGTTTTCAACACAGTGAGGAAACTCACAGCATATAGCAAGCCCTAAATGGCCCAAAAAAGGTAAAAAAGTGAATAAATCAATGGAAACAAACCACATCCAATAACCCGAATATCAAGAAACTAAAATTTATAAGAAAACAAGGACAAGCCAATGACCAACATATTCCTGACTTGGGACAGGCGCAAAAATTGTGGTGGGGTTAAACTCGTTTTCTTGGATCTAAACCCTCCCCGATGCTCTTTTAAATTGTGCAATTTTTATGAAAATCAGACGAAAAATAAGTTCTACAGATTTTTTTTAAATGAAAACCGTTTTAATATGAAATGCTCTAGAAAACTTCAAAATTCCGAATAATTTTGACCCAAGACTGTATGAGCTCCGACTTTAAATAATATTGCTTATAACTTACTTACTTGCTAACCCCGACCCCTACCAAATCATACTGCCAGACTGTGGAAACTGTGAACAATCGATATCTCGAAGACAAAGAGTATATTTTGGCCACAACTAATGGTTTTTGCCTTATGAGACCAGGTACTAGTAAAGCTAACTTTATCCCTAACCTAACAAAGTTCAACAATGTGTATTTTCATTAAAAAAAAATATTCAAAATCAAAATCAAATTGTAATGTACATCATATACGTAATCAACCTTCAATATCTTAAAATGTAGAACGAATTATCCTGACATAATACCTCTGACCTATCTCAACATTGTCGATATATATGACCTATAATATAACCTATAATGAATATATTTTACTGAAAATGAAATTCAGAAATGTGTATTTTCTATAAAATATTCAAAACCCAATTAGCATGCACCTCTTTTATATTTTGCACAATCAACCTGCAAAAGTTAAAAAAAAAAACATTATCTGTAAAAAAACTTATGAGAGGGATCCATCCATTCATATTCGGAACTTTGATCTTACATGTGAAAGTACTGTGAAACTACTTGGTATTGATATTGATTATCAACTAAATTTTGATACTCATATTAGTACAATTTGCAGGAAGGCATCCCAACAACTANTTATCTGTTGGGGGAGTTATCCAGATCAGACAAATGATACACCAACTCGGACGGACTGACTTACGGACCATTCAAATTATATACCCTCCTACTTACTAGTTCCTCCTTTGATGCTAACTTTAGTATTTCCTCTGGTAGTCCTTCCTTTTTCGCTAGAACTTTCTCCAAGATTTCCATGCTCTGTTCCGCTATAGAAATTCCTTTGCATGCACTTCTGTTACTTTCATCTGGTACATTTTCATGAATACATTGGTGCCCCTTGCATTGTTTGCATTTTCGTCCTTTCTTGTGCACTTTTCCTTGCATTTTTACGAAAGATTTGTTTCAATGGCTTTGCAGCATGAAAACAACGTTTCCAATGCTGGAAGTAACGTCATAATGGATATGACGTACGTAGAAGTCTGCAACGTTACCAGATAATTCTTGTAAGTAAGTAAGTAAATGCTTTATTAAGGGAGGGTAACTCAATTAGAACTTGTCTAATTTTCATTGAGGCCCTCTTATAAACATACAAAAATATCAATCATGCAAATATAAAATACAATAAAATACATAATATCATATTACAATATTAATTCAATAAACTTCATTTGACCACTGGAAAGTCTCCAGTGTCCATAAAATAAGAAAAACAAGATGATTTAAATGATTCCAGGTTTTTACATGTTTTAATACAAAATGGTAGATTATTCCATATTGTCGTTGATTCAAGATTTTTATTTACTCAAGACAGAATACACTGTAACATGAGAATTAAAAGTAGAATTAAAATTAGAATTTTAAGCAAATGTGCGGATCAAAAGAATACGAGATTGGTATTATAAAAGCACATAAATACACATGCTAAAAACTGCACAATCAGAAAAAACCATGGTTGCAAGAATGTGAACCTAATGCAATTTATAACCCCGGGAGTGGTTGGTACAGCTGCATGCATTTTTTGATCTAGCAATTCGTGAGACAAAACATTTAACGGATTTTTTTTCTTTAATTCCCTTTGATTGAGAGGTTATCAAACACACCTTCAAATTTTGAGTCCGAACTTGTTTTTCCATAAAAATATTTACTAATATAAACAAAAACAGAAATACAAAACCGGGTCTCAGATTTTTGATATTGGATCTGGTTTTAAAATTAATGAAATTTAAATTTTCGCTCTGAGAAATTTTTAGTTTCCAAATTTTAGAATTAATTTAATTTATAACTAAGCCTTGTTTCAAAAATCTGAGACACAGTTTTGTAGCTCCAGAAAGGTTCTTTCAGATCTAAAGAAAACAGAATTCAGCTACCTGTAAAATTGTAAGAGTTATTTTCATCTTAAAACTATATATATTTTAAGGAATACCCTTGAAATTAGCATTAACAGACAATTAAATCATTTTCTTTTCCATTTGATACATCATCTTTACTGGTTCAGGCGGGGAAGTAGTTCACAAACATTGTCTCCCCTGTAAATTTGTTTACCTGTCATCTCCTCAAATAAACAATATGTGTGATGACACATCCACGGTAAAAACAAAATCAAATTTCTAACATTTGCGGTATTTTGTACATTTCACACACTATGTATCTTATGCTGCAACAATCGCTGTATGGTACAGATATATGAAAAATATACAATTGAGGTTGATTAATTTATAAAACATTGTTTTAACTGTATGATAATAAAGAAAAAATTCTAGCAACCCTCAAACGCAATGGGCGGAAACAAAATTTAGGAGTATTGTTAAATATATATGTTTATTTTGAAAAGTATTATTGATAAATATTGCCATGATAAAGATGGGAGAGTGTTTGCCTGCTTTGTTGATTTTCAAAAGGCCTATGATACAGTAATACATACTGGTATTAAGTTGAAATTACTTCAAATTGGTGTAGGTTCAAACTTATATAATATTATTAAAAACATGTATTCTTTGAGCAAATCTTATGTTCGCAGTAATAACAGGATCACTGATTTTTTCCCCGTAAATCTTGGGGTAAAACAGGGAGATAATTTAAGTCCCAATCTATTTAACCTCTTCATAAATGACTTACCCAAATATCTCAGTAATTGTGAAGACCCTATATATCTTAATAATCACCCGATTCACTGTTTAATGTATGCAGATGATATTGTAATATTATCTTCGTCAGCAAAAGGTTTACAATCTAAGTTGGATAAACTTTATCTATATTGTCAAGATTGGTGTTTGAATATAAATACTTCAAAGACTAAAGTTTTGATTTTCAACAAAGCTGGCAGACACTTAAAACAACCCTTCACAATCAATAACTCTGAAATAGAATGTGTAGTTTCTTTTAAATATTTGGGCTTGAAATTTACAAGTTCTGGATCTTTCTCGTTGGCTCAGAATGAATCGTATCAAAAAGCCTTAAAAGCTTACTTTAAATTTTGCTCTGATTTTCTCTCTTTTAATCCAAATATAAAAGTCTCAATTCATGTTTTTGACCATACTATTAAACCAATCCTTCTTTATGGTGCAGAAATATGGGGTTACTTTAATCCATTTACAGCTAAATTTAGAGGAGATGCATGCTCAATTGATAAAATTTATAATCATTTATTCTGTGACAAACTGCATATAAAATTTTGCAAGTTTATTTTAGGAGTACATAAAAAAACATCAAATTTTGGTGTTTTGTCTGAACTTGGAAGATTTCCTCTTCATTTTGATATTATAAAAGCTATGGCAAAATATTGGCACCGTCTAGAAAATTTGGACTCCTCATTTCCTCTATTACAGCATGCTTATGTTAATTCTAAAACTCTATTTGAAAAGAAAATCCCCTCATGGTATGGTTCTATCCAATTTCTGCTTAAGTTAATGATCTAAAATCAACAAGTAGTAATAAGTTTAAAACTACTAGTAATAGATATATACGAGAGCACTTCATAACCTTATGGAATACACAAAAGGTCCTTAGCTCTAAAGGAAAATTAGATACTTACTGTTCTTTGAAATCAAATTTTGGGCTTGAAAAATATTTGATTAATATGACTAATTTTGAGTCAAGGAGAAATATTACTAGAATCAGAATATCTGCACATAGATTAAGTATAGAGCGGGGAAGATACCAGCGGGTTTCACGTGACGATAGAAGATGTACTAGATGTGACTCTGATACAGTTGATGATGAAAAACACTTTATTCTCTCTTGTAGTCAGGTACATGATTTACGTTTGTCAATGTTAGAAACTGCAAAGTTTTACGTCACTCAATAATGACAATAAACTATTTTGGCCCCTGAATAATGAAGACATTACTTTACTTACAAGTATAAGTAATATAATGAAATTCGCTGGTGTTTAACATTGTGACTGGTTCACCTGGTTAAGGCACGAGGAGGACACTTAATATTATATAAACAGTTTTATTATTTACAATTTGCTATTTATTTAGAAACGAATAAATATTATAAAACGTTAAAAAGTGTCCTTTAAGCATCGTCCCTTGGTGTCTTTCCCATCTGAATTACTTGCAAAATCTAACCTGTTCATTCATGTTCTTATAGATTGTGTTAAAAAAAAAGTAAAATTTAGTAAATAGCATATAAAAGCTGGCTCATCTGGATAAGGCACGAGGAGGAAGTTCTGCTGTATATTATAATTTTGCACAGAATTATCCTGAAGCATCGTCCCTTGGTGCCTTCTCTAGTTGAGTCATCTTGTCTAATCTATAGCAAAATTTGTACTCTATATTTCAAATGTCCACAGTGCTGGTGCCCTCTGATCACTTTATTTTATTAATATTATGAATACACTTTATTTTGATAGTGTAAAATATATATATTTATATATGTGTATTAGTCTCTGTAATAATTATTTTTGTTATGTTTTGTCATCATGTCCTCAATGGACCCTTGATTGGTTAATAAAGCATATTCTATTCTATTCTATNTATGCCAGCGAAGCTGGCACTTATGGTAAGAATGTAATCCAAGGATATATATTGGTGCCTTCGAATTTTTTTCTGCCTGTCACGTGACCTTTTTGTACGACCAAAATATCACATGACACAATAAAGTTCATTCATTGGCTGATTTTATTTCTCAACATAACGGGAATCAGTTTGCTTGTCCGTTTTTTTGAAGAGTTGTCAATTTTTATTCTTTTTGTTAATCAATTAACCAAAAATTTATTGTTAATAATTTCTCCGATTTTTCAAATCATATGTCTCGCCCAGTCGGGTTTCAAANTTTCAAGATTTTCGTACACGTATTAACTAGTATTTGAAGGTGGTTACCATTTGCTATTCTTTTAGGGTGATTTGTTGACAGTTTCGTTTTTATTCAAAGTTTATTCCCGAAAGAAACCTCAGAAAGAATGAATAAAAAATAAAAATTCGACCATATTTGAACTTTTATTCTGGAGAAACGCTACAAAGGGCGGATCTAAAAATTTGCACATGGATTAACAGGGATATTGGCAATCCGTATACAAATTTTGGTCGAAATCTAAAGATGGCCTTTTGAGGGATCCACTTTGAAAGACGGACACTAATGCCGAGTTCACACGGGCATTTAATACGTATCGAAAACGTTTTCGAAACGTTTCGAAAACGCATTTTGCGTTCACACGTCATTATATTTTTAATGCGTTTCGAAAACGTTTCAGCTGAAACGTATTATCGAAAACGCATCAGGTATACGTTTTCTGAAACGTTTCACTTTGAAACGTTTTCGAATCGTATTAAAAGACCGTGTGAACTCAAATAATTATAATTCTAATACGCATTGGAGTGACATATAATTTTTGTTTTTATTTGTTTAAAACATCTATGCATTGGATCGGGCTGGAAAACTGAGGTTCCTCACTGTGTTGAAGACCATATGGTGACCCCTAGATGTTTTGTTTTGGGTCGTTTTAACCTGGATATGGGATGTTGTCTCCTTGACATTTACCCCATTTCCTTTCTTTTTCATATATACCTTTTAAATAATACAATACAGTTTGTCAACAGACTACATCTTATGATGGCTTTGACTTGTTATTACTCCCCTTTCTTTGACACATTCTCGTTTCCCTTCTTTTTTTCTATGAAAAAAAACATTGTTGTTTGCCAACGGATTGCCAATTATTAAAATTTGCTCTAAATTAAAAAAAA